>APFE031751815.1:184923-271949 GCA_000404065.3 Pinus taeda | reverse complement strand
TAACTTCCTCTAGAACACTATAAATACAGGCATTGGGCCAGAGTGAACATTCCAAAGGGTAGATGCTGCTGGAATTAGGACTTCCTTGTAGAAGCTTGTGAGGAGAGATTACCATCCTTTCTTGTTTCATTTGGAAGTGGGTGAGCTTGTCAAAGTAGAGGAAAACTCTTGCTGGACCCTGGGAGGAACTTGCACAACACCAAGGCTCAGGTTGTAATGGTTTCTTTGTTTCCTTAATACAAATAAGTCCATTCTTCTCAATGATTTGTTGTTAATGAATTGTTTCATATACTCCTTGGTCTATATGTTGAATATGTTTATTTTTATGAGATATTCAGGTGTTATGTAATCGTTTGATTGTTAGTGTATGCAGGTTTCGAAGTGAAAGAGGAGCTCATCTGGATTGATGAGGCTGGACTGCTACAACAGCGTTGGACTACAGGTAGGATCAAAAACACTTGGTTCTTGTATGGTAAATGCATGTTTAGAGAAGGATTGCTCTTAATTGTCTTGTTTGTCACTAGAAAGCCTTTAGCTTCTAGGGAGGTTGGTTTTGTCCGCAAGATTAACTCTTTCCGCATGACACCATGGTATTATATATTTTTACATGGATTTTTAACTAGGGTTCTTACATTGAAATCCAATGCTTAATGCAAGCCCTTATTTTGAACATATACGGTAGTTTTTGCAACTTCTTCCCATAAGAACTTCGGTAAGCCTTTATCATGGAGCATGGCATGGCTGGATTCCATGATTATTCTATTATTTCTTTCAACAAATCCATTTTTCTCAGGAGTGTATGGAGCGGTTGTCTCCCTCTTAATGCAAGCCTCTCTGCAAAATTCATTGAATTCATTTGATTCATATTTGGTTCCATTATTGGTCCTCAATATTTTTATCTTCTTCCCTGTTTGATTTTCCACCAAGGCTTTTAAAGAACGGAACCATTGAACATTTCATCCTTCTTATTCAAGAAATAGATCCATGTTTTGTGAGAGAAGTCATCCACAAATATTGCATAGTATAAGTATCTTCCCAATGATGTTATGGACAAAATTCCAAATAGGTCAGTATGGAGAATTTGAAGAATATTGATAGTTTGGCTTTCACTTGAAGGGAATGGTCCACTTGTAAGTTTCCCAGTTGCACAACCCTGAAAAACTCCTTCACGATTCATGTTGAACTTAGGCATACATGTGTCCATCTTCCTTACCCCAAGTAAGGCTTTGTAATGAAGATGAGCAAATCTCTGGTGCCATAATTTAGATTGAAGAGAAGTATCGCAAGTTAAGGCTCCCAAATGACTTCCTCAAACTTGATCGAGTCCTTCAACCCTAAATCCAAGTGTAAATGCATCTTTAGGGTTTCTTTTCCAAATACGTACCTTTCCATCAATGAATGATACCTTGAAACCTTTATCTTCCATCACAAAAATAGACTTCGAGTTCTTCAAATTGGGTACATTCAATACTTCTTGTAGATTATTGGTTTGACCTTGATTTAGGTGAAGAGTGACAATACATATTCCTTTCATGGGATAGGTGGAATTATCTCAAAGTATGATCTCCAAATTAGGCTTCTTTAAAACCAAATTTGAGAGGGCCTCCTTGTACCAAGTGAAGTGCCTTAAGGCTCCACTATCAATCAACCAATGATCCAAAGTATCTGGAGGAGAGGCAGTATATAAAGTGAAAATAAGATAAAATTCCTTTTGTTTTTCTAATACATTACTTTCCTCATACCTAGAAATTCTCATCCTTTTGGGAGGTCAACCATTTCCATATCGAGCAGTGGGAACATTCCTCTTTCCTTTATTATTGAACACGTTGTTCCTTTGATTTCCATTGCCTTTGAAATTGTTTTGGTTGTTTTTATCATCATCCCTTGGAGAATTATTCTTGCGCGTGCATTCTTTCGCATAGTGACCAAAACTGTTACAATTGTAGCACATGCCTTTCCTTCCTTCTTTGAATCCCTGCTTGAACCCTTGACCCTGTTTCCTTGGACCATCATTATTCTTCCTCTTAGCATTAGTGGAGAAGATAGTAGGTTCATTTACATTTGAGGTCTTGTCTCTCTCCATTATCCTTGTCTCTTCTTGAGTGCATCAAGCCAATAATTCATCGAAAATAGGAATCCTATCATTATTGAGAATGGTTGTGTTGTACACATCCCATGCTCTTGAAAGACCTCCAAGTGCAATGAGAGTGAGCTCCCTGTCAGCAATAACTTCTCCAATGGATAGAAGGTCATTCTTGATTTGTGTGATCCTCATGAAGTAGGATTGGATAGAATCAACTTTATCCATCTTCATGTCCTTCAACTTGTTCTTGAGAAAGAGGATTTGATTTGCATTGTTTACTTTGAACATCCCAATCAGCTTATAATAAAACTCCTTAGATGTTCCCAAATCATAAATATAGGAAACTAAATGCTTTTGAATGGAGTCTATGATAATTCTTTTAGCTTTCACCTCACTTTTCTTGTACTTCATCTTTGCAGCAGCAGGTGCATTTGAAGGAGGCTTCACCACTCTTCCCTTCATAGCCTAAGGCATCATGCTCTTGCAAAGTCAAGTCCAAAGTCATATTCCATGCATGATAGTCAAATTTGTCCTTGAGCTTATCCTCGTATTCAAATTAAGATATAGTAGCCACTAGTCCAACAGTCTTGTCCAACAAATCTCTCTTAGTGATTGCTTTTTCTCTCTCTTGCTTTGTCTTTATCTTCACCTAGGCTCTGAAACAATTTTAAATCTAGTTAACAATGGTATGTTCTATGCTTAACACAATTACTTCAATGTTCCTTTAGCAACCCAATGACAATTTCAATTTAGTTTTCCAATGGCAATCATATTAACCATTAATCACATTGACAATAAAAGTGGATAGAACATGATACAAAATGCACAAGACAAGCCAAGACAAGAGGACACTAGATTTGGCGGATTCCAGGGAAAAACCCTAATGTGGGGAAAACCCTTTGATCAAATATTCTTATTATTATATCAAATTTTCAACAGAGAGAGAGTACAAAAGTAAAATTGACTTCCAAATAACAATTAAAACAACCCTGTCAATTCTACAGTCAACTGCAGTCAAACTCAAACCTAACCAGAAACTTAAAGATGGTCAACGCAATAGTCAAACTTGCCTCCTTGAGCTCGATTAACCGTACCCAAATTCATCCCAAAACAATAAAAAAAACTGCAGTCAAAGTTGGTCAACCTGGAGTCAACCTTGTGGTCAACACAAGTCAAAGTCCTCCTTTTGCCTCGGTTTCTATGCCCAAAAATGCCGCCTATTGAGACATAAAATCACCCTAAAATCTGAAGTCAAAGGATGCCTATAAAGTCAAAGTGAACACTAGTCTACAGAAAAGTCTAAAATTTTCGGTTGTGTAATTATGTCCATAAATAATCCTCCTTGTGGCACACGTGTGAAAGAGAGAGAATGCCCAATGTTGTACAAACCAATGAGAGAAGGAGAGAGAAGAAATGTGTGTGATGATGATGCTAAAAGAGGTGAGAGGGCACTTATATTTATATAGGTCATTAAGGGTGAAGAGTCACGTCCATTGGGCTTCATGAGCCTACATGATGATGTGGCTGACCTGAACAATTTGCACATTTGTGGGCATAAATTCAAAAACACACTTCTGCTTGTCCACACTGGATGATCTTTATATCAATTTTGGTCCTCTCGAAAAGAGGAATTTAATGCAATCATCATCTCCATCAAATGAGTTGTCCCAAGGTGGAATTTTGCCCTAGTTGCCAACTTTAACAACATGGAATGTATATTAACCTTGTCATAGTGCTTCTCCTAAGAACCTTCCAGATGATTGGTTCTTAAAGGATCATAATGATCCATCTAAGCAAGATGATTGCCTCTAACAAAATGTTATATAATGCTCGGATGATTAATATGAAAAAAAAATATCTATATTCTCAAAGACTAGATGATTCCTGCAAAGCAACTTAACAAAGTAGACTCTACATAGGTTACTATCACATGCTTCTCTCTATGACGTTATGCAAAATCGAGACTCTTCTAAAGTAAACAACAAAGCGTGCTATCTTAAAGGAAAGACCAGATTTACCAAGAACCTAGAAAACAAGATAGCAGCTTTAATAGTAAGTATCTTTCACATATTCTTTCTTCGGATTCTTCTCAGGTATTCCCACTTCCTCAACTTTGTGAGCCTCACTTCTTTCCTTTCTCTTGTTGTTTTGTTAGCTTGGACAGTCCCTCTTATAGTCCAGCAACTCAATACTGCAATTTGTCCTACTGTAACTCGATCCTACAATTTTGTCCTCCTTTGTAGCTAGAGAAACCCTAGACTTCTGCATGTATGAAAGATAAATAGCACAAAAACAAGTCTTCTTCTTCTTCTAGACATTCATTCTTCTTTTCTTCTTGCTTCCCAACTAGAGATCTAACCTTTTACTTGAGATCAAACTTCTTGGTGAGTGAGTTCCAAATGAGCTCTAACTGCTCCTTTATATAGCCTTTCCAAGGGGTCGAATTCCCTCCTTTAGGCTGACTTGAAACTTTTAGGGCTGACTTGTACTTTGCAGGTTTCCAAGACTTTTTAGACTCAAAAAAAATTATTTTAAAAGATATATTTTTCCCAAAAGGGTCTTATAAACATGATGTTGACTTTCTTGAATCATGACAATAAATCCTATGACCTAACAAACCCTAGAAGCATGAAAAACATGATTTTACCTAGAAGACCACCAATAAAGAGCATGAAACCCATGCTTTAAAATGATAACTTTTTATTTTCTTCTTATTTTTGTTATATAAGATACATATTGAAATGAGTACACCAACAATTATGAAGACTAAAACTAGTTACATTTCCAACACAAGCTAGATTACAGGGCTTGAGAAGGTTGCTCAAGGGATAATACTAATCTTTTGGTTGAACAAGGGATTCCAGATGTCTAGTTTACCTCCACCCTGAATAATTTACCACAATGCTTCCACCCTTAAAGGAAATCTAGTACCCACTGTCACAATAATCAAACAACAAGGAGACTAGGAATCTTCCTCTTACTAGGACTCCAAGAAGCAACCTCCACCCTGGTGTTCAAGCGAATCCAAAGATTTTTCATCCTCACCTAAAGTAATTTCCACCAATTCTCCTTTGCTTGACGAAGATACACTTCTCCTCTAAAATCTATAAATGTACATGATTTCCAAATCAAGGATATACACAAGCATCAATGATTCACTATATAATAGCTATAGTCTACCAATAGATTCTCTAGTGGATTGCCACCATTTACATTGTTTATGGTTATAAGAGTAGCATCGTTTTTCCTCCTTTCCATAGCATTAATATTGCAATCTCCCACAAACTTTACGTCAACAATTGATGCATGAAATGCCATATTTGTGGCTATGCTTTGAGGGCAAAACATCTTTAATGCGAGAGACTTGTAATAGACTTAAAGTATATTGCATTTATAGTCTTAATGTAATAATAAATATCATGTAATAATAGTCATAAAAAACTATGATATATCATTAATTTGTGATAATAATAAGTCATTCCCTTTGCTAATGACGTGGCTTTTCACGACTATGTGTATTTATATGCATGTTCATTGTATCTCAAGAATGTGTTAATGAATAATAATTATTTATCCCCTAAGAAATATGTGGAATTTTCCTTGTTATAATGGATGTCAAATGAACTGACCAATACTATCACTCTAGGTGTCATGCTTCTCTGTTGTTACTTTTAAGGCCTCTATCTTTTTAAAAAAATTGGTCTTTAAATGACCATCGTCCCATAAAAAATTACAATGTCTCTCAATATTCTTACTTTTGAATTTGGTTCTTTGACACCATAGGGAGTAGAAGCTCTCATAGAGGGTTTGAAACCCTTGTTTTTCTTGTTGTTGGGAGGACCTTGCTTCTTGGGATTCTTGGCTATATCCTTCTATTGCACCACTAAGACTTTGTTAGATGTATCTATAGTGTTGATCTCTCTAATATGCAAGAATTTATCTTGCTCTTTAATCAAATAACAAAAATTTTTAAAAGAGGGTAGTGGGTAAGCCATCCATAAAAATTCTCTAGTCAAGTTACAAGTACATAAAAACACAGGGTATGCACTACCAAACTTAGCAAGAATAATATATATACATTAACATCCTTCATTTCTATTTTATAGTATTTAAGTAGCATTTTGAATGTTATGAGCTTATATAGGTAATATTCAATGAAAGAGAAATCATCGAGATTTAAATAAATTAATTTACTTTCAAGTTGACATGCTCAAATCTCATTGTATTTACCAAATATGTTGTCCATCTTTTATGAAGCTTCAATTGGGTCATCAATTCATTGAAGTTGAAATCGTAAATCACTAGAGATAAACATTTCTATTAGTCAATGTGCTTCCTCGTTTTTATTAGCCAATTTGGCTTTCTTTGAGACATTATTTACTCTATAGTATATTATCCATACATGGTTTTCATAAGAAGTAGTTGGTATTGGTAAGCAAAAGGTCACATCGACTAGCTATAATAAAATATATATGTAAGATGGTTTTAAAAAAATAAAATGTTCTTTTTGTCAATTATTTTATTCTATTATATCATAAAACTCGCATATAGAGCTCATTATTGTCTGCTCATTGTCATGATCTACCGTAAGGGAAACTAGACTAGTGACAATTGAGGTAACTTAATAAGTACATGCCCAACAAAATACCCAAAATTATAGTTTTAGTTTGGGTTGTCCTACAATTAGACATTTGTCTAGGTGCATTGTCAAAATTATTACACATCATCTATCAAGTGTAGTTGGAAATACATCTATATATGAAAATAAAAGAAATTTTCTTAATCCAAAGCATAAAACAAAAGACTTGGATGGGCATCATTTATATGAGGATGTTATCGGTGTCAGATCTTATTCATTTGAGCCTGCTTGAGGTTGGTGTCCATGTTGACGGTGTCCCTCATTATGTGTCAGGAAAGCATCGAGGCTAACTAAACAAGCGTGTTGGTGACATTGGACCCTTTGGATTTCATTGAGGTGGGAAATTATCTCATTGCAACCCTCATGTTATTCTTTGAGGACACAACCCATAAGCATCTTCATTTGTTAGTGAAGGGTGATGGAGTTAAAGTATTGACTTCACCAACCCCTGGTGCAACCAAGTTCAGGGACCCAGCTAACAACTATAGTTTGGATTTCAAATTCTGAATAAGCCTGATGGTCATTGGTGGTCAAGGCTTCTAATTGTTGAATTTCTGCTTGAATTTCGAGGGGGGTGGCAAATGTAGAAAATTGTTGTTGTGAATTGGGATAAGCCTCGACTTAGGGTCTGACCAAAGAGCCATGACCCCCATACCTATGAAGAGATCACATCCTTTGCCTCGACATGGTGTGCAAGTATATACAAGAACCAAAGTAGATAAAAGTTAGGGGGTGTTGAAGACCCATGAGCCAATAATATTTTGACCAAATAGGGTAGTGTGAAGAGTGGGGATCAATGCCCAGACTAACTAGGATGATGTCAATGAAACTACAGAAAGGAAAGCAACATAAAGGGGATATTTGGGAGTGGAGAGGAACCAAAACAAACCAAATCGCACTAGGAAAAATAAAATACAGAGGGTCAAGCTACTTAAAAGATACTAAATTATACCATGTATAAGAAATCAACTATAATAGTTGTTGATTTTTTACAAATAAGAGTTTACCGAGTTATTGGCAACCCTCTAGGCTTTATTTTTATGTAGTTGTGGCCCCCCACACCACTAGGCAGCTTTATTTCCTAACGTGTCCTTCCCTAAGATCACACCAATGCTACAAGTTCCTTTCATTACTGAAGAATGAAAACTATAGAGGTTCAAGCCATGGGGACCTGGCCCTTCCTCCACCAATTGACTAGAGAACCAAGCTCTATAGGGGAAATATCCCACCTGTAGCTTGAAATGGACGTGAGTATAATAGAAATGCATGAGTTGTGATAGTGGGGTGTTTGACGAAGTGTCAAGGATGTGGAGGATGTCATCTTAATTACTTGGAGATCAAGGCTTCTCGCATGTGTGAGTGCATGGGGGAAATGACAGTGTCATCCCCCTTCTTTAATGTTATGAGAGGCAGTAGGGTGGTGGGCCTTCCCCCTCTGTTAGCTCTTTTTTCCATGCCCCCATCGAGGTAAAAATAGAAAATAATTATTTGGATGAAAAGCTAAAAAAAATAGGCAGTTAATATATATATATAGTAATGGATGCGCAATGTCAAAGTAATGCCATTTTTAAGAAAGTCATAAAAGGTAACCAAGATGTCACGTTGCAAGTTAAGGTTGGTGCATATAGTAATGGATGCGCAATGTGCTGGTTGAATAAGAAAAAAATTCCATTCATTTTTTAACTTTGCCTATAAACTCATTTTTATAAACAAGTTATTTATAAAATGACCCACTTTTATAAAACATAAATGATAATGATTTTTCCAATAAAGTTATTTTATAAAATAAAGTTTACATGCAAAAAATAACTTTAAATTTAAAAATAAATAAAGTTACTTCATAGTTATTCACTTTTATAACTCAAGTGAAATAGACTTTACAATAAAGATAAATGATAATTGAAAGATCATATTAACTTTTCAAATAAGTGTAATATGCAACATTGTTGCTTAGTACCTGTCTCTTATGCAAAAAGTAATTGATAATAGAAATTAAAATAAAAAAAAAAACAATAAAGAGAGGAATTGATATAAAAACTCATGTTATAAGCAACAAAACTTCTTATACCTGCCTATTAAAAATATTTTAATGTAATAACTAAAAATAATTTAAAGTGAAAAGTAAAAATAATTATAAAACATTTAAAACTTGCGATAATGTATTGTTTAATAACAATAAGAGTAATTGTTCCATGTATTTAGAAGTAAAATAGAATTGTTGAAGTATTCATAAATTCATGGATGGTAAAAGAAGTTTGGGTGAAGTTTTATTCAAGGTAACTACATATCTAGTGGCGAGGGCACACAAGACTTTAGGGTGGTTGAATTAAGTGGAGTATGTAAATGTGAAAGTTTTATGAAATTTTATATAAATCCCCTCTCACATTGCAAGTTTCGTAAAATTTTATATAAATCCCTTTCACATTGCAAATTTTGTAAAACTAAAATGATAAAATGTTATTTAAAGTTTCGTAAATTTTTATATAAATCCCTTTTATATTGGAAGCTTTGTAAAAGTCAAATGATAAAGTGTTATTTAACGACAAGTAAAAAAAAAAAATGTTATATCAATAATGAGACTTTTACTAAATAAATGTATCCCATTTGGAACTTGGTTCACATGAACCTTCCATTAAAAGACTAGACAAATTTATATACACTCGAGTTACAAAATTTGAAGTCCTCGTGTTGTATACTCACCTTGTATAATTCACCATTGTAGTTAACCATCTCTTTATCTCCATGTGCAACTTGTATATCCCAAACAAAATACAAGGCTTACGTTTGAAATACATTCACAAAATAAAATTGACATTAATTTCATTAAATCCTCTTCAAAAACCATGTTTTAAGTTCTAACAAATGATTAGATTAGCTATAGAAATTTGTATTAAAATTTTATTGTCACTTACCATACTTCGTTATGGTAATTCAATCGACAATTCCTTTTGAAGTATTAGACGTTATGTTTTTTTTTAAGAAACTGGTAGCTTATATTAATCAAACTGGTACACGGGCTAGTACCCTTACATTCAAAAATTATTCATCATCTGCTCAGTTCCAAAACTTATCAAAATATATTCTACTGCTATCTTGCCTATGCCTTACTGTGCTTCTAAGCGCATTTATCTTCTATAGTCTCCAAAATATACCATTATATAGTATTGTTTTAAATAACATTTATCTATAAAAAAATGTTGAAGGATGACTACATTTCTGGGGGCTAACTATCTTCCATCACATTTTCATTTTTTTTCCATTGTCTGTACTAGGATATCTGAATTCGTCATCTCCACAGGCTCGCCTGGAATTTTTGCTTCAGCAGAAGAAGGGGTCCTGGATACCAAAGACTTCTTTAAGAACACCTACGGTTTTCGCTTCCACTGTCACCTCAATTCCTTCCACCTTCGCATTGAGATTGTCAACCTTGGTAGCTAGATTAACACTGTCAACTGAATTCGCTCCACGTCCTCTCTAAAAAATTCCACCCCTCACATTAGTAGTGAGAAATGTGATATCACTTCATCCACTAACTATGACCCAACTCTGATCTAGGTGGATATTGGTGGCCACCCACCTATTCCACCTAGACCCCCCAATCAGTTTCATCTGTTTCCTTGTTCATTTCAACATTTACTACTTTTAGTAGTTTTTCGAGTCCTGAACTTCCGGAGCAATTTCGACCCCCCTAAACAACATTTTTTGGAGTCTGTGGCATGATTGTAGCCATAAGAACGGTCTTGTGGAAAAACCTGTAGTACTTAGAGAGACATTTCCAACAAGGTATCGTACGCGCCAAACAAAGATAATATGACCAAGTTACGACCCCGGGAAGTTGGCTACCCAACTAACCCCAACGGGGCCCATAAACTCTTGGTGTTACATCTCTGGGGGTCAGGGTTTTGGTTGTTTAGGGTTTTCTCATGTTTTCCAATAATAAATAGGTCCTTGAGCCTCATTGTAACACAATTCCGAGGCATGTATCCACCACATCTCTTCTCAAAGATAAGCTACCATCGCTCGAACTATCTTATTTCCATTTTGTTTCTAAGCATAGTTCAATATTTTTCTATTAGTGAAATGAAGTGTTTTTCCGTTGCATCTCTTTGTTTATGATTATATGTGTAAGTTGTTGCATTCTTGTTTAAGTTCAAATCAGTGGTATCAGAGAGGTCTTCTCTTTCTTTGTTTTTCTTTGCATTTCCCCAACAAGGTCAAGGTATAAGGAGTTAGGGTTTGATCTGGTTTAACCATCGCAAAATCAGCCTCGCAAAACCTGACAACCTCCCACGGTAGAAGAAAATAAAGACGAGGGGGCAGGAGATCCTTTCAAAATGTTGCTCGAGGAATCCCTCGAGCGACAGAGGTACGCGATGATGGATAACTTTTCCCAAATCCTTCAATGGTTACCCACATGGGATGCATGTTCATCCAACAGCCACTCATTTTAAGGCACAAGTTAACTTCGATATTCCCATATTCAAAGGCCTGATAGATGCAAACACTATAGATAAATGGTTAAATCTATTGGAAGGATATTTTTCAGTTCATGAATTTTCCAATCAGGAAAATATTGCTTTTGCACTTCTTAAAGCCACCCCACACGTCAAGGATTGATGGGAAACCTACTGTGAACAAAAGGACAAGAGTGAACCCTCATTGTTTTTAGCCACACCCACTTGGAATTCTTACCAAGATGCCATCAAGGAACAATATTACCCTGTCAGGAGCTATGAAGGCAAATACATAAAGTGGACCATATTATGGCAGGGAAGGGACCAAGATGTGGCATAGTTCACAAATGCTTTCCATACCCTTCGCACAAACATGGGTATCAAGGATACTGAGCAACATTTGGTGCTCAAATATTGTGACTGTCTACACAAGTACATCCAGGACGAGATGGAGTTCCTTGACATTTCCTCGCTTGGCACAACATATCAGTATGCTGTCAAGATTAAGAATAAGTTAAAATAGAAGAAGTGGGACTTTGGATTTGCGAATCCAAATAAAGGAAATGGCACCCCCAAATGACATAACAAAGGACCAAGTTAAGATGGCGCTACCCAGGATAGCCTGTTGAAGCCGCAAGCAAAGAAAAACACCCCAAAGACGAAGAAGGAATCAGGAAAATGGTGTGAGTTCCATAAGAGCTCCACTCATAATATAAGTGAGTGTCAGGCCAAGCAGTCATTGGTGGCCAAGTTGAAGGCTTTCGAATCGGATGCAGGTTCTGACTCTAAATGAGAACCCAATAAGCGAACTGACAAAGGGAAGAAGATCATTAATGCGGAGCCCAGTGCCACTGTGGCCACCACCAAGATCCAGAAGATTGAGCCTGAAGATCCAAAGGAGGGAGAATGCCTCTTCCACTCACATATGTGGGTGAAGGGTTCTCCGTTGCAGTTCATTGTCGACAACAGGAGCCGAAAGAACCTCATTGAACCAAAGGTCGTGAAGCGGCTAGGCCTAAATACTATAACACATCCACAGTCGTACACCATCAGGTGGCTTCACCAAGGACGAGATCTACGTGTCAGCCAGTAGTGTTGCCTTTCCTACAACATCAAGCCCTTCATGAATGAGGTACTATGTGATGTTACTCCTCTTGAAGTTTGTGATGTATTATTAGGAAAACCATACTTGTGGAAGCAACATGTTGTATATGAGTCTAAACCTTGCTCTGTGATTATTACTTTGGCTAATAAGTTGTACAGGATGCCGAAGGTAGCCCTGCCTACCGTGATATCTTTGATCACTGCAAATCAATGTAGTAAGATCATTTCCCATAAAAAGAAATTTTTTTCCTTATGATTCGCCCCCAGGGCAAGGAGAAGGTTGTGGCCATGGCTTCCAGGCAGGGCTCCTCTGCACAACGGCAACAAATGGATAAGGTCATGGAGGAGTACACGGATATTTTCACCTCACCCATAGCAATACCTCTGCATTGTCAGGTCAAGCACTCCATCGATCTGACCCTGGGTGCATTGCTGCCCAATGGACCGATCTATCAACTCTCTGTTCTAGAGAATGATGAGATCAAGAGGCAGATTCAGGAACTATTGCAGAAAGGGCACATCAGGCCAAGCTCATCACCTTGTGGGAGCCCAATTGTATTGGTACAGAAGAAGGATGGGTCTCGGAGGCTCTGTATTGGCTATCGAACGTTGAACAAGATCACTATTTGGAATAGGTACCCAATCCCGCAAATTGATGACCTTCTAGACTAGCTCAAGCGATCCAAATATTTCAGCAAGATTGACTTGAAGTCAGTTTATCACTAGGTGCCTATCGAACCCTCCAATGTGTGGAAGAATGCCTTCAAATCCAAGGAGGGCCTTTTTGAATGGTTGTTCATGTCGTTCAGATTAATGAATTCCCTTGCAACCTTAATGGGACTAATGGATGACATCTTGTGACCCTTCACCAATGCATTCGTGGTGGTGTATTTAATGACATTTTGATCTTCAACCGGAGTTTCGAAGAGCACCTCCACCATATTTGATGGGTCCTTCAAACCTTGCACCAAGACAAGCTGTGTGCTAACTTGGAGAAATGCACCTTTTGCTTGACCCAGGTTCAATATCTGGGGTACATCATTGATGAGCGGGGTTTACATGTAGACCCATCTAAGATACAAGTCATTCGAGATTGGCCAGCCCCAACCACTCTAACAGAACTCCGCGGCTTTTTGGGTCTTTCAAATTTCTACTGTAGGTTTGTGTTGGGGTTCTCTCATATCACTTGCCCTTTAAGTCAAGTCACCAAGGGTGGCGTGAAAGAAATTTTTTTTTGTTGGAAACCCAAAAAAAGCATTCTCTGAGTTGAAGAATCACCTATGTTCCACACCAGTGCTCACATTACCAGACTTGCATGCCTCTGACTATGCTATTGGTGCAGTTCTTACTCAGCATGGGTATTTAGTAGCTTACCACAATGAGACACTTTCAGACACAGTCCAAAATTACCCCACTTATGACAAAGAAATGTATTCCATTGTGTAGGCTTGCTGTCAATGGAAGCATTATATTATGGGGAAGGAAACTATCATCCACACAGACCACTTACCTCAATAGTTCATACAGACACAAGGGAAGTTGCAAAATTATTGCCATAAAAAATGGTCTACCTATTTGCAACAGTTCCATTTGAACAATAAGTATAATAAGGGAAACACCAATAATGTTGCTAATTGCCTCAGCCAGCCACTAGTCATGGCGTTGATCACTGTGCTCAACTCTAGTGGGCATGAGACATCGGGGTGGCCGCATCTTTACAAGAGTGATCTAGAATTCGGAAGCATATATCAGACACTCCTGGAAGGGAAGCAAGTTCCAAATTTTCACCTTCAGGATGCACTGTTTGCTTGACCCAGGTTCAATATCTGGGGTACATCATTGACCCAGGTTCAATATCTGGGGTACATCATTGATGAGCGAGGTTTACATGTAGACCCATCCAAGATACAAGTCATTCGAGATTGGCCAGCCCCAACCACTCTAATAGAACTCCGCGGCTTTTTGGGTCTTTCCAATTTCTACTGTAGGTTTGTGTTGGGGTTCTCTCATATCACTTGCCCTTTAAGTCAAGTCACCAAGGATGGCGTGAAAGAATTTTTTTTTTGTTGGAAACCCAACAAAAAGCATTCTCCGAGTTGAAGAGATCACATCCTTTGCCTCAACATGGTGTGCAAGTATATACAAGAACCAAAGTAGATAAAAGTTAGGGGGTGTTGAAGACCCATGAGCCAATAATATTTTGACCAAATAGGGTAGTGTGAAGAGTGGGGATCAATGCCCAGACTAACTAGGATGAATGTCAGTGAAACTACAGAAAGGAAAGCAACATAAAGGGGATATTTGGGAGTGGAGAGGAACCAAAACAAACCAAATCGCACTAGGAAAAATAAAATACAGAGGGTCAAGCTACTTAAAAGATACTAAATTATACCATGTATAAGAAATCAACTATAATAGTTGTTGATTTTTTACAAATAAGAGTTTACCGAGTTATTGGAAACCCTCTAGGCTTTATTTTTATGTAGTTGTGGCCCCCCACACCACTAGGCAGCTTTATTTCCTAACGTGTCCTTCCCTAAGATCACACCAATGCTACAAGTTCCTTTCGTTACTGAAGAATGAAAACTATAGAGGTTCAAGCCATGGGGACCTGGCCCTTCCTCCACCAATTGACTAGAGAACCAAGCTCTATAGGGGAAATATCCCACCTGTAGCTTGAAATGGACGTGAGTATAATAGAAATGCATGAGTTGTGATAGTGGGGTGTTTGACGAAGTGTCAAGGATGTGGAGGATGTCATCTTAATTACTTGGAGATCAAGGCTTCTCGCATGTGTGAGTGCATGGGGGAAATGACAGTGTCATCCCCCTTCTTTAATGTTATGAGAGGCAGTAGGGTGGTGGGCCTTCCCCCTCTGTTAGCTCTTTTTTCCATGCCCCCATCGAGGTAAAAATAGAAAATAATTATTTGGATGAAAAGCTAAAAAAAATAGGCAGTTAATATATATATATAGTAATGGATGCGCAATGTCAAAGTAATGCCATTTTTAAGAAAGTCATAAAAGGTAACCAAGATGTCACGTTGCAAGTTAAGGTTGGTGCATATAGTAATGGATGCGCAATGTGCTGGTTGAATAAGAAAAAAATTCCATTCATTTTTTAACTTTGCCTATAAACTCATTTTTATAAACAAGTTATTTATAAAATGACCCACTTTTATAAAACATAAATGATAATGATTTTTCCAATAAAGTTATTTTATAAAATAAAGTTTACATGCAAAAAATAACTTTAAATTTAAAAATAAATAAAGTTACTTCATAGTTATTCACTTTTATAACTCAAGTGAAATAGACTTTACAATAAAGATAAATGATAATTGAAAGATCATATTAACTTTTCAAATAAGTGTAATATGCAACATTGTTGCTTAGTACCTGTCTCTTATGCAAAAAGTAATTGATAATAGAAATTAAAATAAATAAATAAAAAACAATAAAGAGAGGAATTGATATAAAAACTCGTGTTATAAGCAACAAAACTTCTTATACCTGCCTATTAAAAATATTTTAATGTAATAACTAAAAATAATTTAAAGTGAAAAGTAAAAATAATTATAAAACATTTAAAACTTGCGATAATGTATTGTTTAATAACAATAAGAGTAATTGTTCCATGTATTTAGAAGTAAAATAGAATTGTTGAAGTATTCATAAATTCATGGATGGTAAAAGAAGTTTGGGTGAAGTTTTATTCAAGGTAACTACATATCTAGTGGCGAGGGCACACAAGACTTTAGGGTGGTTGAATTAAGTGGAGTATGTAAATGTGAAAGTTTTATGAAATTTTATATAAATCCCCTCTCACATTGCAAGTTTCGTAAAATTTTATATAAATCCCTTTCACATTGCAAATTTTGTAAAACTAAAATGATAAAATGTTATTTAAAGTTTCGTAAATTTTTATATAAATCCCTTTTATATTGGAAGCTTTGTAAAAGTCAAATGATAAAGTGTTATTTAACGACAAGTAAAAAAAAAAAATGTTATATCAATAATGAGACTTTTACTAAATAAATGTATCCCATTTGGAACTTGGTTCACATGAACCTTCCATTAAAAGACTAGACAAATTTATATACACTCAAGTTACAAAATTTGAAGTCCTCGTGTTGTATACTCACCTTGAATAATTCACCATTGTAGTTAATCATCTCTTTATCTCCATGTGCAACTTGTATAGCACATGTATATCCCAAACAAAATACAAGGCTTACGTTTGAAATACATTCACAAAATAAAATTGACATTAATTTCATTAAATCCTCTTCAAAAAACCATGTTTTAAGTTCTAACAAATGATTAGATTAGCTATAGAAATTTGTATTAAAATTTTATTGTCACTTACCATACTTCGTTATGGTAATTCAATCGACAATTCCTTTTGAAGTATTAGACGTTATGTTTTTTTTTAAGAAACTGGTAGCTTATATTAATCAAACTGGTACACGCGGTAGTACCCTTACATTCAAAAATTATTAATCATCTGCTCAGTTCCAAAACTTATCAAAATATATTCTACTGCTATCTTGCCTATGCCTTACTGTGCTTCTAACAGCATTTATCTTCTATAGTCTCCAAAATATACCATTATATAGTATTGTTTTAAATAACATTTATCAAAAAAAAAATGTTGAAGGATGACTACATTTCTGGGGCTAACTATCTTCCATCACATTTTCATTTTTTTTCCATTGTCTGTACTAGGATATCTGAATTCGTCATCTCCACAGGCTCGCCTGGAATTTTTGCTTCAGGAGAAGAAGGGATCCTGGATACCAAAGACTTCTTTAAGAACACCTACGGTTTTCGCTTCCACTGTCACCTCAATTCCTTCCACCTTCGCATTGAGATTGTCAACCTTGGTAGCCAGATTAACACTGTCAAATGAAGTCGCTCCACGTCCTCTCTAAAACATTCCACCCCTCACATTAGTAGTGAGAAATGTGATATCACTTCATCCACTAACTATGACCCAACTCTGATCCAGGTGGATATTGGTGGCCACCCACCTATTCCACCTAGACACCCCAATCAGTTTCATCTGTTTCCTTGTTCATTTCAACATTTACTACTTTTAGTAGTTTTTCAAGTCCTGAACTTTCGAAGTAATTTTGACCCCCCTAAACAACATTTTCTGGAGTTTGTGGCATGATTGTAGCCATAAGAACAGTCTTGTGGCAAAACCTGTAATACTTAGAGAGACATTTCCAACAAGGTATCGTATGCGCCAAACAAAGATAATATGACCAAGTTACGACCCCGGGAAGTTGGCTACCCAACTAACCCCAACGGGGCCCATAAACTCTTGGTGTTACATCTCCTGGGGTTAGGGTTTTGGTTGTTTAGGGTTTTCTCATGTTTTCCCATAATAAATAGGTCCTTGAGCCTCATTGTAACACAATTCAGAGGCATGTATCCACCACATCTCTTCTCAAAGATAAGCTACCATCGCTCGAACTATCTTATTTCCATTTTGTTTCTAAGCATAGTTCAATATTTTTCTATTAGTGAAATGAAGTGTTTTTCCGTTGCATCTCTTTGTTTATGATTATATGTGTAAGTTGTTGCATTCTTGTTTAAGTTCAAATCAGTGGTATCAGAGAGGTCTTCTCTTTCTTTGTTTTTCTTTGCATTTCCCCAACAAGGTCAAGGTATAAGGAGTTAGGGTTTGATCTGGTTTAACCATCGCAAAATCAGCCTCGCAAAACCTGACAACCTCCCACGGTAGAAGAAAATAAGGATGAGGGGGCAGGAGATCCTTTCAAAATGTTGCTCGAGGAATCCCTCGAGCGACAGAGGTACGCGATGATGGATAACTTTTCCCAAATCCTTCAATGGTTACCCACAGGGGATGCATGTTCATCCAACAGCCACTCATTTTAAGGCACAAGTTAACTTCGATATTCCCATATTCAAAGGCCTGATAGATGCAAACACTATAGATAAATGGTTAAATCTATTGGAAGGATATTTTTCAGTTCATGAATTTTCCAATCAGGAAAATATTGCTTTTGCACTTCTTAAAGCCACCCCACAAGTCAAGGATTGATGGGAAACCTACTATGAACAAAAGGACAAGAGTGAACCCTCATTGTTTTCAGCCACACCCACTTGGAATTCTTACCAAGATGCCATCAAGGAACAATATTACCCTGTCGGGAGCTATGAAGACAAATACATAAAGTGGACCATATTATGACAGGGAAGGGTCCAAGATGTGGCATAGTTCACTAATACTTTCCATACCCTTCGCACGAACATGGGTATCAAGGATACTGAGCAACATTTGGTGCTCAAATATTGTGACTGTCTACACAAGTACATCCAGGACGAGATGGAGTTCCTTGAAATTTCCTCACTTGGCACAGCGTATCGGTATGCTGTCAAGATTGAGAATAAGTTAAAACAGAAGAAGTGGGACTTTGGATTTGCGAATCCAAATAAAGGAAATGGCACCCCCAAATGACATAACAAAGGACCAAGTTAAGATGGCGCTACCCAGGATAGCCTGCTGAAGCCGCAAGCAAAGAAAAACACCCGAAAGACGAAGAAGGAATTGGGAAAATGGTGTGAGTTCCATAAGAGCTCCACTCATAATATAAGTGAGTGTCAGGCCAAGCAGTCATTGGTGGCCAAGTTGAAGGCTTTCGAATCGGATGCAGGTTCTGACTCTAAATGAGAACCCAATAAGGGAACTAACAAAGGGAAGAAGATCATTGATGCGGAGCCCAATGCCACTGTGGCCACCACCAAGATCCAGAAGATTGAGCCTGAAGATCCAAAGGAGGGAGAATGCCTCTTCCACTCACATATGTAGGTGAAGCGTTCTCCGATGCAGTTCATTATCTACAACAGGAGCCGAAAGAACCTCATTTCAGCAAAGGTCGTGAAGCGGCTAGGCCTAAATACTATAACACATCCACAGTCGTACACCATCAGGTGGCTTCACCAAGGAAGAGATCAATGTGTCAGCTAGTAGTGTTGCCTTTCCTACAACATCAAGCCCTTCATGGATGAGGTACTATGTGATGTTACTCCTCTTGAAGTTTTTGATGTATTATTAGGAAAACCATACTTGTGGAAGCAACATGTTGTATATGAGTCTAAACCTTGCTCTGTGATTATTACTTTGGATAATAAGTTGTACAGGTGCCGAAGGTAGCCCTGCCTACTGTGATATCTTTGATCACTGCAAATCAATGTAGTAAGATCATTTCCCATAACAAGAAATTTGTTTTCCTTATGATTCGCCCCCAGGGCAAGGAGAAGGTTGTGGCCATGGCTTCCAGGCAGGGCTCCTCTGCACAACAGCAACAAATGGATAAGGTCATGGAGGAGTACATGGATATTTTCGCCTCACCCACAACAATACCTCTGCATTGTCAGGTCAAGCACTCCATCGATCTGACCCTGGGTGCATCGCTGCCCAATGGACCGATCTATCAACTCTCTGTTCTAGAGAACGATGAGATCAAGAGGCAGATTCAGGAACTATTGCAGAAAGGGCACATCAGGCCAAGATCATCACCTTGTGGGACCCCAATTGCATTGGTACAGAAGAAGGATAGGTCTCGGAGGCTCTGTATTGACTATCGAACGTTGAACAAGATCACTATCCAGAATAGGTACCCAATCCCGCAAATTGATGACCTTCTGGACTAGCTTAAGCGATCCAAATATTTCAGCAAGATTGACTTGAAGTCAGTTTATCACTAGGTGCCTATCGAACCCTCCAATGTGTGGAAGAATGCCTTCAAATCCAAGAAGGGCCTTTTCGAATGGTTGTTCATGTCGTTCAGATTAATGAACGCCCTTGCAACCTTAATGGGACTAATGGATGACATCTTGTGACCCTTCACCAATGCATTCGTGGTGGTGTATTTAATGACATTTTGATCTTCAACCGGAGTTTCGAAGAGCACCTCCACCATATTCGATGGGTCCTTCAAACCTTGCACCAAGACAAGTTGTGTGCTAACTTGGAGAAATGCACCTTTTGCTTGACCCAGGTTCAATATCTGGGGTACATCATTGATGAGCGGGGTTTACATGTAGACCCATCCAAGATACAAGTCATTCGAGATTGGCTAGCCCCAACCACTCTAACAGAACTTCGCGGCTTTTTGGGTCTTTCCAATTTCTATTGTAGGTTTGTGTTGGGGTTCTCTCATATCACTTGCCCTTTAAGTCAAGTCACCAAGGGTGGCGTGAAAGAAGTTTTTTTTTATTGGAAACCCAACAAAAAGCATTCTCCGAGTTGAAGAATCACCTATGTTCCAGACCAATGCTCACATAACCAGACTTGCATGCCTCTGACTATGCTATTGGTGCAGTTCTTACTCAGCATGGGCATTTAGTAGCTTACCACAATGAGACACTTTCAGACACAGTCCAAAAAGTACCCCACTTATGACAAAGAAATGTATTCCATTGTGCAAGCGTGTTGTCAATGGAAGCATTATATTATGGGGAAGGAAACTATCATCCACACAGACCAGTGACCTCAATAGTTCATACAGACACAAGGGAAGTTGCAAAATTATTGCCATCAAAAATGGTATACCTATTTGCAACAGTTCCATTTGAACAATAAGTATAATAAGGGCAACACCAATAATGTTGCTAATTACCTCAGCCAGCCACTAGTCATGGCGCTGATCACTGTGCTCAACTCTAGTGGGCATGAGACATCGGGGTGGCCGCATCTTTACAAGAGTGATCTAGAATTCGACAGCATATATCAGACACTCTTGGGAGGGAAGCAAGTTCCAAATTTTCACCTTCAGGATGCACTATTTGCTTGACCCAGGTTCAATATCTGGGGTACGTCATTGACCCAGGTTCAATATCTGGGGTACATCATTGATGAGCGGGGTTTACATGTAGACCCATCCAAGATACAAGTCATTCGAGATTGGCCAGCCCCAACCACTCTAACAGAACTCTGCGGCTTTTTGGGTCTTTCCAATTTCTACTGTAGGTTTGTGTTGGGGTTCTCTCATATCACTTTCCCTTTAAGTCAAGTCACCAAGGGTGGCGTGAAAGAAATTTTTTTTTGTTGGAAACCCAACAAAAAGCATTCTTCGAGTTGAAGAGATCACATCCTTTGCCTCGACATGGTGTGCAAGTATATACAAGAACCAAAGTAGATAAAAGTTAGGGGGTGTTGAAGACCCATGAGCCAATAATATTTTGACCAAATAGGGTAGTGTGAAGAGTGGGGATCAATGCCCAGACTAACTAGGATGAATGTGAGTGAAACTACAAAAAGGAAAGCAACATAAAGGGGATATTTAGGAGTGGAGAGGAACCAAAACAAACCAAATCGCACTAGGAAAAATAAAATACAGAGGGTCAAGCTACTTAAAAGATACTAAATTATACCATGTATAAGAAATCAACTATAATATTTGTTGATTTTTTACAAATAAGAGTTTACCGAGTTATTGACAACCCTCTAAGCTTTATTTTTATGTAGTTGTGGCCCCCCACAGCACTAGGCAGCTTTATTTCCTAACGTGTCCTTCCCTAAGATCACACCAATGCTACAAGTTCCTTTCGTTACTGAAGAATGAAAACTATAGAGGTTCAAGCCATGGGGACCTGGCCCTTCCTCCACCAATTGACTAGAGAACCAAGCTCTATAGGGGAAATATCCCACCTGTAGCTTGAAATGGACGTGAGTATAATAGAAATGCATGAGTTGTGATAGTGGGGTGTTTGACGAAGTGTCAAGGATGTGGAGGATGTCATCTTAATTACTTGGAGATCAAGGCTTCTCGCATGTGTGAGTGCATGGGGGAAATGACAGTGTCATCCCCCTTCTTTAATGTTATGAGAGGCAGTAGGGTGGTGGGCCTTCCCCCTCTGTTAGCTCTTTTTTCCATGCCCCCATCGAGGTAAAAATAGAAAATAATTATTTGGATGAAAAGCTAAAAAAAATAGGCAGTTAATATATATATATAGTAATGGATGCGCAATGTCAAAGTAATGCCATTTTTAAGAAAGTCATAAAAGGTAACCAAGATGTCACGTTGCAAGTTAAGGTTGGTGCATATAGTAATGGATGCGCAATGTGCTGGTTGAATAAGAAAAAAATTCCATTCATTTTTTAACTTTGCCTATAAACTCATTTTTATAAACAAGTTATTTATAAAATGACCCACTTTTATAAAACATAAATGATAATGATTTTTCCAATAAAGTTATTTTATAAAATAAAGTTTACATGCAAAAAATAACTTTAAATTTAAAAATAAATAAAGTTACTTCATAGTTATTCACTTTTATAACTCAAGTGAAATAGACTTTACAATAAAGATAAATGATAATTGAAAGATCATATTAACTTTTCAAATAAGTGTAATATGCAACATTGTTGCTTAGTACCTGTCTCTTATGCAAAAAGTAATTGATAATAGAAATTATAATAAAAAAAAAAACAATAAAGAGAGGAATTGATATAAAAACTCATGTTATAAGCAACAAAACTTCTTATACCTAACTATTAAAAATATTTTAATGTAATAACTAAAAATAATTTATAGTGAAAAGTAAAAATAATTATAAAACATTTAAAACATGCGATAATGTATTGTTTAATAACAATAAGAGTAATTGTTCCATGTATTTAGAAGTAAAATAGAATTGTTGAAGTATTCATAAATTCATGGATGGTAAAAGAAGTTTGGGTGAAGTTTTATTCAAGGTAACTACATATCTAGTGGCGAGGGCACACAAGACTTTAGGGTGGTTGAATTAAGTGGAGTATGTAAATGTGAAAGTTTTATGAAATTTTATATAAATCCCCTCTCACATTGCAAGTTTCGTAAAATTTTATATAAATCCCTTTCACATTGCAAATTTTGTAAAACTAAAATGATAAAATGTTATTTAAAGTTTCGTAAATTTTTATATAAATCCCTTTTATATTGGAAGCTTTGTAAAAGTCAAATGATAAAGTGTTATTTAACGACAAGTAAAAAAAAAAAAAAATTATATCAATAATGAGACTTTTACTAAATAAATGTATCCCATTTGGAACTTGGTTCACATGAACCTTCCATTAAAAGACTAGACAAATTTATATACACTCGAGTTACAAAATTTGAAGTCCTCGTGTTGTATACTCACCTTGTATAATTCACCATTGTAGTTAACCATCTCTTTATCTCCATGTGCAACTTGTATATCCCAAACAAAATACAAGGCTTACGTTTGAAATACATTCACAAAATAAAATTGACATTAATTTCATTAAATCCTCTTCAAAAAACCATGTTTTAAGTTCTAACAAATGATTAGATTAGCTATAGAAATTTGTATTAAAATTTTATTGTCACTTACCATACTTCGTTATGGTAATTCAATCGACAATTCCTTTTGAAGTATTAGACGTTATGTTTTGTTTTAAGAAACTGGTAGCTTATATTAATCAAACTGGTACACGGGCTAGTATCCTTACATTCAAAAATTATTCATCATCTGCTCAGTTCCAAAACTTATCAAAATATATTCTACTGCTATCTTGCCTATGCCTTACTGTGCTTCTAAGCGCATTTATCTTCTATAGTCTCCAAAATATACCATTATATAGTATTGTTTTAAATAACATTTATCTAAAAAAAATTGTTGAAGGATGATTACATTTCTGGGGGCTAACTATCTTCCATCACATTTTCATTTTTTTTCCATTGTCTGTACTAGGATATTTGAATTCGTCATCTCCACAGGCTCGCCTGGAATTTTTGCTTCAGGAGAAGAAGGGGTCCTGGATACCAAAGACTTCTTTAAAAACACCTACGGTTTTCACTTCCACTGTCACCTCAATTCCTTCCACCTTCGCATTGAGATTGTCAACCTTGGTAGCCAGATTAACACTGTCAACTGAAGTCGCTCCACGTCCTCTCTAAAAAATTCCACCCCTCATATTAGTAGTGAGAAATGTGATATCACTTCATCCACTAACTATGACCCAACTCTGATCCAGGTGGATATTGGTGGCCACCCACCTATTCCACCCAGACCCCCCAATCAGTTTCATCTGTTTCCTTGTTCATTTCAACATTTACTACTTTTAGTAGTTTTTCAAGTCCTGAACTTCCGGAGCAATTTTGAACCCCCTAAACAACATTTTTTGGAGTCTGTGGCATGACTGTAGCCAAAAGAACAGTCTTGTGGCAAAACCTGTTGTACTTAGAGAGACATTTCCAACAAGGTATCGTACGCGCCAAACAAAGATAATATGACCAAGTTACGACCCCGGGAAGTTGGCTACCCAACTAACCCCAACGGGGCCCATAAACTCTTGGTGTTACATCTCCTGGGGTCAGGGTTTTGGTTGTTTAGGGTTTTCTCATGTTTTCCAATAATATATAGGTCCTTGAGCCTCATTGTAACACAATTCAGAGGCATGTATCCACCACATCTCTTCTCAAAGATAAGCTACCATCGCTCGAACTATCTTATTTCCATTTTGTTTCTAAGCATAGTTCAATATTTTTCTATTAGTGAAATGAAGTGTTTTTCCGTTGCACCTCTTTGTTTATGATTATATATCTAAGTTGTTGCATTCTTGTTTAAGTTCAGATCAGTGGTATCAGAGCGGTCTTCTCTTTCTTTGTTTTTCTTTGCACTTCCCCAACAAGGTCAAGGTATAAGGAGTTAGGGTTTGATTTGGTTTAACCATCGCAAAATCAGCCTCGCAAAACCTGACAACCTCCCACGGTAGAAGAAAATAAAGACGAGGGGGCAGGAGATCCTTTCAAAATGTTGCTCTAGGAATCGCTCGAGTGACAGAGGTACGCGATGATGGATAACTTTCCCCAAATCCTTCGATGGTTACCCAGAGAGGATGCATGTTCATCCAACAGCCACTGATTTTAAGGCACAAGTTAACTTTGATATTCCCATATTCAAAGGCCTGATAGATGCAAACACTATAGATAAATGGTTAAATCTATTGGAAGGATATTTTTCATTTCATGAATTTTCCAATCAGGAAAATATTGCTTTTGCACTTCTTAAAGCCACCCCACACGTAAAGGATTGATGGGAAACCTACTGTGAACAAAAGGACAAGAGAGAACCCTCATTGTTTTCAGCCACACCCACTTGGAATTCTTACCAAGATGCCATCAAGGAACAATAATACCCTGTCGGGAGCTATGAAGACAAATACATAAAGTGGACCATATTATGGCAGGGAAGGGACCAAGATGTGGCATAGTTCACAAATACTCTCCATACCCTTTGCACGAACATGGGTATCAAGGATACTGAGCAACATTTGGTGCTCAAATATTGTGACTATCTACACAAGTACATCCAGGACGAGATGGAGTTCCTTGACATTTCCTCGCTTGGCACAGCGTATCGGTATGCTGTCAAGATTGAGAATAAGTTAAAAAAGAAGAAGTGGGACTTTGGATTTGCGAATCCAAATAAAGGAAATGGCACCCCCAAATGACATAACAAAGGACCAAATTAAGATGGCGCTACCTAGGATAGCCTGCTGAAGCCGCAAGCAAAGAAAAACACCCGAAAGACGAAGAAGGAATCGGGAAAATGGTGTGAGTTCCATAAGAGCTCCACTCATAATATAAGTGAGTGTCAGGCCAAGCAGTCATTGGTGGCCAAGTTGAAGGTTTTCGAATCGGATGCAGGTTCTGACTCTAAATGAGAACCCAATAAGGGAACTGAGAAAGGGAAGAAGATCATTGATGCAGAGCCCAATGCCACTGTGGCCACCACCAAGATCCAGAAGATTGAGCCTGAAGATCCAAAGGAGGGAGAATGCCTCTTCCACTCACATATGTGGGTGAAGGGTTCTCCACTGCAGTTCATTGTCGACAGCAGGAGCCGAAAGAACCTCATTTCAGCAAAGGTCATGAAGCGGCTAGGCCTAAATACTATAACACATCCACAGTCGTACACCATCAGGTGGCTTCACCAAGGACGAGATCTACGTGTCAGCCAGTAGTGTTGCCTTTCCTACAACATCAAGCCCTTCATGGATGAGGTACTATGTGATGTTACTCCTCTTGAAGTTTGTGATGTATTATTAGGAAAACCATACTTGTGGAAGCAACATGTTGTATATGAGTCTAAACCTTGCTCTGTGATTATTACTTTGGCTAATAAGTTGTACAGGATGCCGAAGGTAGCCCTGCCTACCGTGATATCTTTGATCACTGCAAATCAATGTAGTAAGATCATTTCCCATAACAAGAAATTTGTTTTCCTTATGATTCGCCCCCAGGGCAAGGAGAAGGTTGTGGCCATGGCTTCCAGGCAGGGCTCCTCTGCACAACAGCAACAAATGGATAAGTTCATGGAGGAGTACACGGATATTTTCGCCTCACCCACAGCAATACCTCTGCATTGTCAGGTCAAGCACTCCATCAATCTGACCCTGGGTGCATCGCTGCCCAATGGACCGATCTATCAACTCTCTGTTCTAAAGAACGATGAGATCAAGAGGCATATTCAGGAACTATTGCAGAAAGGGCACATCAGGCCAAGCTCATCACTTTGTGGGAGCCCAATTGTATTGGTACAGAAGAAGGATGGGTCTCGGAGGCTCTGTATTGACTATCGAACGTTGAACAAGATCACTATCTGGAATAGGTACCCAATCCCGCAAATTGATGACCTTCTGGACTAGCTCAAGCGATCCAAATATTTCAGCAAGATTGACTTGAAGTCAATTTATCACTAGGTGCCTATCGAACCCTCCAATGTGTGGAAGAATGCCTTCAAATCCAAGGAGGGCCTTTTCGAATGGTTGTTCATGTCGTTCAGATTAATGAACGCCCTTGCAACCTTAATGGGACTAATGGATGACATCTTATGACCTTTCACCAATGCATTCGTGGTGGTGTATTTGATGAAATTTTGATCTTCAACCGGAGTTTCGTAGAGCACCTCCACCATATTCGATGGGTCCTTCAAACCTTGCACCAAGACAAGCTGTGTGCTAACTTGGGGAAATGCACCTTTTGCTTGACCCAGGTTCAATATCTGGGGTACATCATTTATGAGCGGGGTTTACATGTAGACCCATCCAAGATACAAGTCATTCGAGATTGGCCAGCCCCAACCACTCTAACAGAACTCCGCGGCTTTTTGGGTCTTTCAAATTTCTACTGTAGGTTTGTGTTGGGGTTCTCTCATATCACTTGCCCTTTAAGTCAAGTCACCAAGGGTGGCGTGAAAGAAGTTTTTTTTTATTGGAAACCCAACAAAAAGCATTCTCCGAGTTGAAGAATCACCTATGTTCCAGACCAATGCTCACATAACCAGACTTGCATGCCTCTGACTATGCTATTGGTGCAGTTCTTACTCAGCATGGGCATTTAGTAGCTTACCACAATGAGACACTTTCAGACACAGTCCAAAAAGTACCCCACTTATGACAAAGAAATGTATTCCATTGTGCAAGCGTGTTGTCAATGGAAGCATTATATTATGGGGAAGGAAACTATCATCCACACAGACCAGTGACCTCAATAGTTCATACAGACACAAGGGAAGTTGCAAAATTATTGCCATCAAAAATGGTATACCTATTTGCAACAGTTCCATTTGAACAATAAGTATAATAAGGGCAACACCAATAATGTTGCTAATTGCCTCAGCCAGCCACTAGTCATGGCGCTAATCACTGTGCTCAACTCTAGTGGGCATGAGACATCGGGGTGGCCGCATCTTTACAAGAGTGATCTAGAATTCGGCAGCATATATCAGACACTCCTGGAAGGGAAGCAAGTTCCAAATTTTCACCTTCAGGATGCACTGTTATGCCACCTGGGACACATCTGTGTTCCTTCAAGTGAGCGTGCCAATATGATTTGGGAGGCGCACTACAGTCGAGTCATTGGACATTTCAAAGTGGAGAAAAGAATGGCGGTATTGCAGAAGTATTTGTATTGGCCGAGACTTCGTTAAGATGTTGGGAAGTGCATTAGGTCCTACACCGCCTACACCATTACCAAACCAACCATCAAGAAATAAGGCATGTATGCTCCTCTACCTACTCCCGGCCAGCCTTGGGAATTTGTATCCATGGATTACATATCGGGCCTTCCTTCTACTAAACATGGAAACGATTGCAATTTTGTGGTTATCGGCAGATTCTCTAAGTTGGCCATCATGGCAGCCTACAAGAAGAGTATCACAGCAGAGGCCACTGCTAAGCCCTTATTTGAGCGAGTAGTGGTACACTTTGGGATCCCACAGTCCATTGTCTCATATCAAGAGAGCAGATTCCTGAGTGCATTTTGCTCAACTCTAGTCGATGTTGGATACAAAACTTACTAAGTCCTTGACTTTCCATCCCCAAACTGATGGCCAAGCATAGGTTGTCAATAGGATGGTCATACACATTCTACGCATGTACAACTCGAAGCATCCACGCACAAGGGATGAAAGTCTCCCCTATGTCCACCTCAGCTACAACAAAGCTCTCCACAGCTCAACAGGACACGACCCCTTTTAGGTAGGGTTGGGATTTCAGCCGTTATGCCCCATTGATGTGGCCACACCATTTACAACCACTTAGGGAGATTTGGCTCACGTTTAGTCTGAAGCTGAAAGAGCTAACAGCTTCATTGAGTCCATTCAACACATCCGCTAGCAAGTCCATGATATATTGGACATAAACAATGCTAAGTACAAGTAGCACCATGATCAACATCGTGTGTCGCACAAGTTCCAGGCGGGAAACAAAGTTTGGCTACATTTGTAGAAGGAGCACCTTGCTGGACCCCACCACAAGCTTCACTCATTCTGATATGGGCCATAAACCATCAACAAGGTCATTGGTGACAATGCCTTCAAGCTCAGCACCCCACCATTCCTTGGTTTGGACCCAGTGTTCAATGTAGATTGCTTTCGATCATACTTTCCACCATTGTTGGACACATATGACACTGCAAAACAGTTCACACCAACAAAGCTCAACTCGGACTACATGGAATAGGCCACAACTAATCAGATCATAAACACACAGATCAAGAAACTCGCCAACAGAAGATACATCTATATCGAGTTATCAAAGCAGGCCAACTCCTTCACCAAGGTAAGTGGTTCACCAGGGACCAGGTTCAACAGAAATTTCCTCACCTCATGGAGGCTCTGCACGCAATGGGGACCATTGCTTCCTAAGGGGGGAGGAATGATCCAGGTGGATATTGGTGGCCACCTTCCTATTCCACCTAGAAACCCCACTCAGTTTCATTTGTTTCCTTATTCATTTCATCATTTACTATTTTTAGTAGTTTTTCGGGTCCTAAACTTCTAGAGCAGTTTTGACACCCTAAACAACGTTTTTTGGGGTCCTCAACAATTTTGTAGCCATAAGTAGGGGCCTGCAGCAAAACCTGTAGTACTCAGAGAGACCTTTCCAATAAGGTATCGTATGTGTTGAAGGGAGATAATATGACAAAGTTACAACCCCAGGAAGTTGGTTGCCCAACTAACCCCAATGGGGCCCGCAAACTCTGGGTGTTACATCTCCTGGGGTTGGGTTTTGGTTTTTTAGGGTTTTCTCATGTTTTCCAATAATAAATAGTGTTGGGTAGCGGAGGGCTCGTGTAAGGGTTTGGGGCTCAAAGCCCATAGTTTTGGGTAAAAGGATGGTAAAGACTCCGCGAATTGTGCGGAGCGCGAATTATAACGAGTCAAGTCAAAGGGTTTTCCACCCGAGGATAGTGTAAAATAATAGGAAGTGAGTCGGCCTACCCATGGTCCACGGATAATGGGAATGTATAAATAGAGCAAGGCTCTAAGGCTAGAAGTCAGTTTTTGGGAACGTTTCAGTTTTGGATCTTGATGTTTATGGGTTTGTGAAGGCAATATTATTTGTGTCTATAAGTCAGAGTCAAGGGTGTCGGTAGATAGATAGAGGCTCTGCAACTGTGTGCGCAAAGGCTTGGTAGAGTCCGCAGCTGTGTGCGCGGACCGCTGCAGCTGAGTGCGCAGGGCAGATCTGGTTGTAGTGACAGAAGATATTAATAAATATAAGTTGTTTTCTATATTGCATATCTAGTGTGTTCTAATTTATACATATGTTATATGAGGTTGTATCTTTGATGCGCACACTAGGTTTATTGTGAAATGTTTGCTTAAAGACTATAACAAGAAGATCAGATCTATAATAATTTCCTTAATAAGAAAGTACACCTGCAGTCCAATAGTAGTCCCGAAGTGGTGCGAGGCCACAGAAAGGTTCTCGTGACCCCCTCCAGATCACATCAAGACATCCCAAGGGTGTGGAAACCTGGGTCCAGCACCCACCCCTGCTACCTCGGGTGAGACCTCAGTCCGTGCTCTGCGGGCTGTTGCCGAAAGGGTCGGTAGCTACAGGATTTGTTTGCTAAAAACTCTTTCAAACCTGGGTCAGGGCCCAATAAGCCAACAAATGGTTCCATTGCCGGGACTGGGATCTGCCTAAGGGATGTCTGATATCGAAACACTGGAACCCTACAAAGAAAGAGCTTGAAGATTGGTTGGATCAAGTGCTTCATGAGTTCGTGGTACAAGAAAATAGAAATCCACGGATCTATAAGGAAAGGTGGCTGGATCGCTACATATACACAGAAATCCATGAGATCTTCTTCGTGTCTTTCTCGACAGAGCTATACGAGTGGATTGCGAGGCTAGCTGAAGTGTGGGAAGGTCTAGACTTGATCAACCAATAGTGTGGACTCTTGAGTTGGTGCACAGGCTAGAGGCGTCTAAAGATAAAATCGCACAGACAATAGACCACTGGTTGGATCGGATAATAGGAGGGTTTATCAGTGAATTCGCGATAGACATAATTGTAAGTTACAGCGAAGTGGAAAGGCGATTTCTCCAAGGACCGCAGGGTAAGTACATCAAATCATTGAATACTTGGATTAAAATGTTGTTATGTGAAAAACGGGTGATGTGCATCCATTAATGTCTGGGTATGAGGAGCAGAAGAGGCTATCACAGGATTGAAGGATTAGAACGTAATCCTCTGATTTCACTTTCGCGAGAATTTGAGGAGGAGCTTGCAGGGTTTTTTCCGAGAAGCACAGTCTGACTGATGAATCATCACATTCCACTGATACCACCACCGTCCACGTCACCACCTACTTCACCTGCATCAAACCCATATGTACCTACCCCACCACCGCCACCACCAAGGGCTGGGATGGCAAGTGCGATCAAGTTGCCGGTACTTAGAGGTGTAGGAAATGAGGAACCAGATCAGTTTTGGTTCATCGTAAAGGCTGTATGGGAAGCCCAAGGAGTAATAGATGAGAACATCAAGAAGGCTTCTCTGGTTAGCGTGCTGCAAGACCGTGCATTGACATGGTATATAAAGTACTTGAGCGATCACCCGAATGCGAGAATAGAGGCGATCCAGGATGCATTGAACAAAGAATTCATCCGGCCTAAATCAGAAACACAGTCTATCATCAACTTCAAGGAAATCGCGATGCTACCTGGTGAAACCCCATGGGATCTAGATCAGAGATTGAAGAATACAATTCGCGAGGCTAACATGACATTGACAGATGCGTAACACTACACGTGGTTTGTGGCGTCTTTGACACCACACCTGAGGATGGCGCTATCACAGCAAAAGATCTCAACCCAAGTTGAAGCATTAGAGACAACAATGAGGTTGCACGAAACTCCAATTCAGGATCTAGGGTTGGAAGTTGAGCAAATCCATGCGTAATCACAAAACCTATGCTTAGAAATGCATAGTTTGAAACAAGATAAAGCACCCTGGTCAGAAGCGCGCACAGAGGTATGGTGCATAAAATGTAAAGGCCAGGGCCATGATAAAGATGATTGTTCGATATTCGCGAACTATCTAGCAGGAGGGGGACCAATGCCATTGAAACCAGAGGCACAAATAGGGCTGAGCACGGCGCCCTCGCTCTAGTGCGCAATTTGTCAGGTGGGAGGAAAGCACAACACAGATAACTACCAACTATTACTGAAACTAATACAACCCCCTCAGCATCTATTTTGCATTTTTTGTAGATCAATGGGCCATGATGAACGCAATTGCTAGAGTTATGAGTTGCTGATGGAACGGACAACTGCTTATAGGATGCAAACTGAAGCGCGAGGTCAGGATCCAACTGCAGCGATAGTGCGGGGTGGATTTTAGGGACGCAGACGGGGACTAGGAGGATTGGGACCTGGACAAGGCCGAGGACAATTAATCTGCTACAATTGTGGAGGACCTAGGCACTACGCACGGGATTGCACAAACCTGACCAAAACATGTTGCCCGTACTATTACCAATTCGATCATGAAGTAGTAGACCGCCCCACACTAATTGCACAAATGCGGGAAAAGGGGGTGCTTCCAGCTACTCCCACTTAGAACGTCCAGATGATGAAGGCGGAACCGCACGAGGAGGATCCTAACTTGAACATGATGCTCAGAAGTGGTGCAACTACATGAGAAGATAAGAGGAAGCAACCTGAGAAGGATGCATGGGTTCGCAAGGCCCCTGCGAAGCAACCTGAATTAGATTTGGAGCACATGAAGGAAACATTTATGGAAGCTAAGAAGGGCTTCACGGAGACTTCTACTTCGGGTAGCAAGGATCAAGCTAAGTAGGAGATGGATACTTCCATGCTAACTACCTTTTTAGAAACATGCATGAAGTTACTATGAGACACTAAGGCAGTGAAGGGATTGCAAGAGCTGATAACTAGGTGTGAAAGGTCGGATGAACCGCGCATGGTCCGGAAACTAGGCAAGCATGTTTTGTGCACCGAGAGGGAAATGCAGTTGACTCCCTAGATTGGGGATTATGAGATGGATCAGGTTGTTTTGGATTTGGGGTCCAATGCGAATGTCCTACCTAAACAGACATGGGAACGCATGGGTAGGCCCGCACTACAATGGTATCCTATCCAATTACGGATGGCAAATCAAAAAAAGATCCTGCCTATGGGGAGACTGCAAGGAGTCACAATGGATATTGAAGGTGCCAGCACACAGACCGATTTTGAGCTAATAGAAATAGTGGATGATAGTAATCCTTATCCTGCGTTATTACGGATAGGCTGAGCCACGGGCATGAATGGGGTCATTAACCTGAAAAGATGAAAAATGATTTTTGAGAAAAAGTCCCTCCATGTAGTGGTCCCACTAGATCCAGCTGAAGGGGCATGCTACACTGAGCCTGTGCGCGATGAGGACAGTGAAGAGGAATTGGATTACATCTACCAGATCACAGCACTAGATGAGGATCGGGTGAACCCGACAGCGGACGAGAAAATCTCATGGGAACGTGACAGTTCCTACACATTAGACTTTGATGAAGAGGTCGAGCGATGGCAGAACTGATTACAAGAGGTCACAACACTAAATTGTAATAGGATGGTTATATCATTACGTCGTGTAACAATAGAAGCAAGGGAGTTACTCACAGACACAACGCACATGGAGGAACTGGTAGACTATTGCGAAATAGCAAGTCTGGAGCAGAAGTAGCCAGGCGCGCATCTGGGGACGTTGGGTGAATCAACGGCACAAGGATGGAGGACACGCCAACAGAGTGGGAGAACGTGGTGCATACATAGAAGGAAGGTGTGCGTACACGTTGGAGGACAAAGTGGGGGGGGGGGGGGGCATCCAACGGTGGCATAAGATACAGGTGTATAGGGTGCATGCGCCGAACCGGCTAAGAATCAAGAATCTAAAGGCACAATAGCGAGGTAGTCTGCCAACTGATCGTGACAAAGCCAATACAAAAACCAAGGGGAGCAGGACTAGCATTCGTCTGATATGACCACCCAATAAGAATATGTGGATACCAGGGGTTCGATGGGTCTCTAAACTCGGCAGAAAAAGGAGAGGGATGAAGGTAATAAAAGTAACTCCTCAAACCGCAAAACTCGTACTTCACGAGGTCCTGGGCAAAGAAATTTGGTGGTTACAGGAAGCTATTCAGCGCGGCACTAGCAGGCTTGGTGCAATCGAGGAAAAACGGGCATGACTGAGGAGGAAAAGCGCGATGTTGGAGGAAGATATCAGAAAAATCAAAGCTAGTGTCAGCACGAATATGCAAATAAGGGAACTAGGCCTAGCTGGGTCTAGCTTGGCACTAAAATGAGCATCGACCCTGCTATCATGGCTGCGACCGCACCAACGAAGAAGTGTACCATCTACAGCAGCGCCCAATGGGATAACGGAGACAAAGGCACGCGAACGGTGCCCATAGCCCGAGCTAGCAGGGACGGGGAAATCTCGACCCTAGGGTGCGACCACTTGACTAGTTGTGGAACGCACAGTCTCAATGTCCCAAGCAGCTGAAAGGAGGCACGGGACTATAAACCAGTTTGTAGGAGGCCTACGCGGAAAAAGGATTCTAGGCAAGGCTAGTCGATCTGCCAAATCGCGGTCGTGCCGAAAGTGTTGCGCTGCCACGTGGAAAGGCTGGGAGGTGACCGTTGAAATCACTATTCATGAAAAGAGGTTCAAGTTACATCAAAGAGGAGAAGGTTGTGAGTCATTAAGATAGGAACCCCGCATTAGATACGGAAATATCTATCGCTCAGAAGATATGAATAAATTGAAACAGGAGGGAAGGGTTCCATTCAAATATACACGTTCATCTAAAAACCCCGGCACAACACTAGGAGATTTGAGATTTGAGCCAATACAGATCAACAGGCCTCCCATGAGTACCATGGCTAGAAATCAAGCACGATTCGCGGAAGAGCTATATCCAACCCAGGAGGAGCCAGATGAAGTGGCTACAGGCCCTGCGGTTCCAAAGTCCCCAAGCACACCGCGGTCCTAGAAAAACAAGCAGACAACAGGGCCAGTCAGGGTATCACCAAGATTTAGCAAAAGGTCAGTAGCCGAGATGGGCAAAGCAATCACCACCAAACTCGATGAGGACTACGAAGACTTGCAGGCCCTGATTGCTCAGATTAAAGCATAGGATGAGGACGAAGAATATGCATTCCAAATACCTCCATTACCCCCATATGTCTCTCCATCGAACGACATGGCAAAGATACCGAAGGACCTGACGCTGAAAAGAGTACGCTACAGACCCCGCTTCTTTCAAATGAGATAGGGTTTGACCGTTTTCCACTGGGTCGAGTACCGAGTATCAAGTTCGAAGATTAGGATCTAGCAGACAGTGACAAGTTCCCCCAATTGGCTGCAGACAAATTACTACCGCAGAAATGGTTACTGGGCATGGAAAAAGCAAGCTTACTTCATCTGAGGTGGATACCCTACTATCACCACGCGGCCATCTCCATTTTTGTGATCTGACAGTTACTCTGTTTGGTACATGATGGATATCTCTAGTTGGAAGAGTTGATTCCGATCATAGCCAATTTAGTACACCGGATTACTCACCTGTCGATTAAAGGGAACGACCCCACAGACATAGTCGGAACAAGTAGCAAAGTGGGTCTTGCAGAGACAATGAAGGCTTAATATAAGCTAGAAAAAGGGAAGCGTGGGTATGTAATAGCGAGCATCAACGACCGAGGGGTGCGAGTTGCCACCCAGCTACTAGCCGATAAACTCATGAGAAAATTCAGTGCAGATGAGGAGCCAGCCCCTGTTGTTGCGCTTCCAGAGTAGTGTGCAGAAGGAGTCCAGTTCAACTGGGTGCACTTCTTATGCGACGAATTTCTGACCAATTGTAAGGAAGCACAAGAGAAAGGTAAGACTTTCCATTATGCATGGTTGCTACTATCAATCCTTCTGGACGCAGGAGAAGTGCCACAAGGTAGCCAGTTTCCCAGCATTGAGCACACTGTACCTGAAGCAGTGCGGTTTACTTTGCTCTAGGCTATGAAAAACACCATGAGGGTCTGGGAGATCAAGGTATTTTGGATATTCATGGAAGCAAGTATCTGGACATGGATTGCTTGCAGACCATGGATGTCCCCAAAATTCTACGACAGGTTGCTCAGCACGGCCAAGTTCAAAGCAGACATGCACAACCTATATATCCAAGCGCGGAAGGATCCAAAGCGAACATGGGTCAAGATCCCATTCATTGGCATGGACGGTGCAATTTACGAGGTATTGGCAGCATGGCCTCTATAATGGTGTGTCCTGGACATGGCCGTATTAGAAAGGATGGCAGCACAGTAGTGAAAGAAGGAAATCTAGTTGTGACTCACTAAACTGGCATAAAGGACACGTCAGGGACAACAGGCCGCTTCGCTGCAAGAGGCGACCCAAGAAGTACTTATCGACAAAATTATAGAGGATTGGGGAATGTCCTCAGAACAGGACATGCAAAAGGAATCTGAGACACAGTAACACACGGGTGTTACCACAAACTCGCCCCAAGGCAAAAGGCCGCACAGTAAGGAATCACCACATGCATGCAAGAAGTCCAAAACAAGAAAGACCTTGGAAAAAGATTTTCTTGACATCAGCAAACCAGTGCACAATGTCGCTGCCGGCGCATTAGAGGAGCTGATGACAGAGAAAACAACTGTGTTGGGGGAGCTCAGAGCGCAGCTGCAGGCATTACAGGTGCGACCCTCAGGAGAGATGTTACCAAACCTCGCAGATGATATACCTGCAGCAGAGTAGACAGTGCGTAGTCACACAATGAACACTTTAGTGTTGCCAGCGGGCGCAGTCCTAACCGAAGCCGAGGTGGACATGCAAAGTTGGGAGTTGAATTTGACTGCTCTGTCTCGCAAAACCCTCTACCAACTACAGGATGGGGTAACTGCTAAGTTGCGTGCCAGAGAAGGCCGCGCCCTCCAAATCTTAACAAAGAATAAGGCAAATCTGGAGCAGATCAACTTACAACGTGATGATTTGGTTATCCGCAACCAGGAAGTGGAACAGGTCGTGGCAGAGGCTTGCAGTAAGGTACCAGAGTTGGTTGTCCCAGTGGAACTTCTAATAACTGATAAGATCCATCACATGGCGGCAAGATTCTCTGTGGCCTGGGAGGAGGCCGCGAGAGTTCAGTGGGAATTAAATTTGTAGATTGTGGAGCTACGGCTGTAGGCGCAACCACCCACACCCCTGGAAGTTCGCAAACAGCGATGCAATGAAATTCAAGCAGGATTAGAAGTCATGAAGCGCGCGGTCCAAGATTGCTCGGGATTATTGGATCAGTCCCTCCTTACGCTCACATCCCTACAGGATGACCCAACGCTACAGCAAGTAGAAGCTGAAGCACAAGATTTACAGCAGGAGTATGATAAATTCTGGGGGACTATGCAAATGGTCACTATAACACAATGACTAGCCAAAATGAGGGAGGCCCAGGTCCTCAAGGCACAAGTTGACGCCTCTCAGCAGAAGGAGGTAGTACTTAAAGAACGCATCTAGCCTTGGTTGGATGAAGCCTTCGCAGTTTCCACCAACATCAAGGGAAAGTTAGCACACATGCGGGCAGCATCGGAACTCAAGCAAGCAACGAAATCTGATGAGGATGCATCAGTGGCTCCCATAGAATGGATAAAGCAAGTGGTGGAAGATTTTACTGTGAGGGTAAGCGAAGCCCAGAATTTGCTAAATGACCTCCGCGTGAAGATTGTTGCACCAGCCGAGTGACTTGAGATGAGTCACGTTGATTATGTTGGGGGCCTGTTGGGTAGCGGAGGGCCCACGTAAGGGTTTTGGGGCTCAAAGCCCACAGTTTTGGGTAAAAGGATGGTAAAGACTCCGTGAAGTACGCGGAGTGCGAATTGTAACGAGTCAAGTCAAGTGGTTTTCCACCCAAGGATAGTGTAAAATAATAGGAAGTGAGTCGGCCTGCCCATGGTCCACGGACCATGGGAATGTATAAATAGAGTAAGGCTCTAAGGCTAGAAGTCAGTTTTTGGGAAAGTTTTGGTTTTGGATCTTGATGTTTATGGGTTTGTGAAGGCAATATTCTTTGCGTCTGTAAATCGGAGTCAAGGGTGTTGGTACATAGATAGAGGCTCTGTAGCTATGTGCGCAGAGGCCCGGTAGAGTCCACAGCTGTGTGCATGGACCCCTACAGCTGAGTGCACAGGGCAGATCTGGTTGTAATGATGGAAGATATTAATAAAGATAAGTTGTTTTCTATATTGTGGATCTATTGTGTTTTGGTTTATGCATCTGTTATATGAGGTTGTACCTTTTTATGCGCGCACTAGGTTTATTGTGAAATATTTGCTTAAAGACTATAACAAGAAGATCAGATCTATAATAATTTCCTTAATAAGAAAGTACACCCACTGTTCGATAGTAGTTCAGAAGTGGTGCAAGGCCACAGAAAGGTTCGCGACCCCCTCCAGACCACATCAAGACATCCCAAGGGTGCGGAAACCTGGTTCCAGCACCCACCCATGCTACCTCGGGTGAGACCTCAGTCCGCGCTCTACGGACTGTTGCTGAAAGGGCCTGTAGCTGCAAGATTTGTTTGGCTAAAAACTCTTATGAACCTGGGTCAGGGCCCAATAAGCCAACAAATAGGCCCTTGAGACTCAATGTAACATAGTTCACAGGTATGTAGCCACCACATCTCTTCCCAGAGATAAGTTGCCATCGCTCGAGCTATTTAGAAAACAAATGGAATGTTACTGTGACTCGACGTAATTCCCTCCCTACCTCTTGCCATTTATAAGCATACATGTTTCCAATTTCATTCTTTGCTTTCATTGCTTTCATTGAATGCCATTGCTACACGTCTGCCTGGTGATTTTACCTCTGTCCTCAAACCTTTCCTTAATCCAACAATCAGTCCTGCTGCATTTACTCCACCTGCAGAGAGATAAAGAACAAGAATGTGGAGTGATATATCCCACGGTGCCTTCACATGAGTAATGACAACAGATGTCCTTGGTAATGACAAATTTCTTCATTGTTATCCACCTGGAGGTGCAATCCATCATTGTTTTCAAATCTAAGAGTCGTTGGTTCATTCCCATCCCTGTTGCCTTAACCATATTATTTATTAGTGCTAGGATAGTCCCCAAGTCCTATTCATTTTGTCTCATCATACAGTTTAAATTAATCCTTGCCATATCTATAATAAAACCTTTGAGAATCATGAAATATGATGAAATGATAGATCTCCTTAATCTAGGAGTAATACACCTTGTTCAAGGCATGTACCCTTATTAACTTTCTTAGCAGCAATGTTGTTGTTGTCTCTTCTAATATGATAGAAGGAGACAGACTCAACTTTTTGAATCTACTCCATGATCCTTATATTCAAGGGAAGCAAATCTTGTTCACTAAGATCTTTACCTTTATGGAATTTTTGGATGATTAACATCAAATCGTCCAAAACAATTAACTGTCGTATACCTTTAGCGATGGTTAACTTCAGGCTTGCCATAAGGCTAAATCTTTGGCCTAATTATTGGTAGAAGTCCCCAGTACCCAAGCATATTTTATCTCTATTTTTTCATCAAGGCAATAAATTTCCCCTGCCTACTCCTGCCTCTCCCCGGACATGATGTTACTATAGGTTGTAAACATTGATTTTGTGGTTACTACATGACTCGAGGGCGACCAATATCGACCCTACTATGCATTTAATGCTACTTAACACCACTACGCATGAAACATGCTTTGTAATTTCATCTTGCCTTCTCATTTTCCTATTTAAGTTAGGACATTTAATGTTACCTAAAACCACTATGACATAATCGTACTTAAAAGAACTTGTTAGTGGCAGCATCATCTAGTCATGCGGGTTTTATTTGACTCGCCTAACATATACTACATGTAGATTGACCTGTAAATTAACACATATTATAACAAGGTTGGTTGTGTGTCGGTTAAGGCCTTCCACATGCACCTTGACTGTTGAGAAAATGTTGCAAAATAAAGGCCAATAAATTCTTTGGCATCGTGAGGACACTGTAGGCATGTCAAAATTAAAGTCATAAATAAGTTTTTATACTTTCCAATAGAAAGTTTTTTTCTAGATTTTTTATTTTTATTTTTTAATATAATTTTATATCTAATAATTCACTTTAAAACCACATTAAAATAGTCAATAAATGTACAACAACCAATAAGAAAAAAGTAATTTACATTTTAAAATTTAAATTTAATTTATTTATTCAAAATATTCAGTTTAATTCCCGGATGCGGGTTCTAGCTAGCGATATAAGGATGACGGGACAGGGGTCTCATGAAGACCACGTGCCCATCACGCGCGAGGCTCAATTGGGCTGTGGGGAAGCTGGTCATCCCAGGACGATGGCTTTAATAGCCACAGGTTGGCAGGCCGAGAGCATTAACACTCCGGCCTCTCTCGGTTGCGCCTCCCCTCTCGGCTCTGTGATGGATGTGATTGCTACCATTATGGCGGACGACCACCGAGGTAGAGCTGGAAGCTCTATTTACAGCGGCCCTCTCTGCGCCCCTGTCCACCTGCATTCTGATCTCCGCGTCCCTGCCCACCTGCATTCTGATCTCTGGTTAATTCGCGTCCAATTTCTAGTTAATACAGGCTCTGCCCTATTCTGTCACAGCTCGAACCTTTTGGTTCAACTGAGTCATTCCCTGAACTTCCCTGCCAGTATGGTTCGTGAGCGCCAAAGGATGTTGAGCCGCCGGGGCTCCAGCAGAGGAGGAACCTCACGATGCCCAGCTGCGGAGGAGACTCACCCACCTTGTCATTGCCCGCACTGCCACTGCTTTTGTCACTGCCCCAGCTCCGCCACCTCACATCCCTCTCGGCCTACCCAATTCCTGGAAGCTAGCTCCTCTAGCTCCTCAGATGCACCCTTCTTTGGCTCTGCCATTTTTTCCTTTGACAGCCGTCTGACTCGGCCGTGTATCAACGCTCACATCTTAGTTATGTTTATTGATGAATATGAGGAGGAAGGAGGCACCAGCTCTCCACCTATTCCTGCACCTCCGAGAGAAGAAATCCACGAGGCCAACGTGGCCCAGGTAGACAAAGGAAAGTCCGTTGAGGTACCGAATCCTCACAAGGATGGCAGTGAACGTCCACCTGCAGAGGCTGAGGAAGCTGCAACCATGGAGTTGGAGGAGGACTACTACAGACCCTGCCCGATCGTGGAGGAGGAGCCGGAAGAATAGCTCGCTGCTTCAATTCTAGTGTTGATGCATGGTCCAGGTTGTGGCTCTTGGTTTCTCTGGTCAGGTTTCCTCGTCCACTTGTCATTGTTTGTTTATGTTTCGTTTTGTCAAGGCTGGTTAAGCCGTAGACGTGTCAATGTGTCAGTAATTTGGGGTTTTTTGGAATGAGACAGATGGTTGTTCTTTTGGGAATGAGACAGTTGGCCTCCATGGCGCTCCCCTGCGTGGGATTGTTGTTCACTGTTTTGGTTATGGTTCTCCCCTGCGTGGGAATTTCTATGGTCCTCCCCTGCATGGGAATTTTTGGGTCCTAATCGCAAGCATGGCCAAACGGTTGAGCCCTTCTGCCATTATCTCTGGCAACAAGCTCCCGCTGTAAAGCCTAACTGTATCTGTATTTTCGTCTTCTGTACATAATAGAATAGTCTAATTCAAAATATATATATATATATTCATAGTATATATATATATTATATATATATATTATATATATATTATATATATATATTATTTATAGATATATATATATATATATATTCAGTATAATATTTATTTTTTCTAAACTTTAATAAATTTGATAATAAAATTTGTTTAAATTTTTTAAAACTAATTGAAGTCATAACTTTTTGACCTAAAAGCAAAAACAAGATAACCTGCTTTCGAGAGATATAAAAATAACTTAATAAGAAGAAAAATTTGAATTCAAAATCCTTTTATTTAATAAACTAACTTTTAATTAAGTGAGTTAATGCAATTATTTTTTGTAATAAGGATCGTTTGTATTAAAAAAGTCCCGAGCATAAAGCTCAAATGTAGTACATGTCAAAATGATTTAGAAAGATTGTTCTCGTAGCTGTTATTTATGTTTTCACCAAATCTTTACTTTCTAGGTATATCAGGTTTAAACTTTCAGTGCCACTGATCTCCTTATAACATTTATAGGGGCGCCAAAAATGATCAAACAAAATTTATAGTTCATTAGGATGGTCGTATCTAGTTGTGTCGCTGATAATCCTTGGAGACGCTTTTGTCTTCGTATTTTTTCTGGTGGAGCTTCTCCATTTGAGTTTGCATCTCATCTAGATGAGGGAGCAAGACATTCTCTTCTATTTTTAGTATGTAGATGTAGAATTGGTAGGATTGCATTCATTCCATAGAGGGGGATCTTTCCTAGTGGACTATACAAATATGATTTTCATTGATGTTACCCCTTGGGACCATAACCTTCTGATAAGAAGTTGAAAGTTGAAGGCAATAAACATAGGACACAAAATGTCTAGTGTCCCAGACTTTCTTAGCCACGTGGAAGTTAATTATGAGATTCAACAGAGGCAACATCGAAATCACCTCTCCATTAGGTAAAAAACCAAGAAGAAACATCAAAATATTTAGATAGGCCATGTCCACTCCCGTTCCAAGGTGACTTAAGAGAAGGAAAGGGGAATAATTTTATGCATGTGAGTGGAGGAAAAGGGGCGAAAGACTCGCCTATAAGCTAAGTTTGGACTATAAAGCCACAATGTAGGATTACCAACTTTCTCGCTTCATGACAGTGATACCTCCAATTCTTGGTATGTGGCTTTCCTCCTGGAGTGGCTGCTTCATAGGTAAACCTCTTGCTCTAATCCTCCAAGCCATTTTTTTCTTGGTTCGTCTATAGTTGTATGCCTCTTGGCCCTCTTGCATCTTGAGGCTATTAGCAATGGTTTTTGTTGCCTATTAGAGTGTTTGAGATTTATTTTTAGCTTCTTCTCTTCACCTCAGCAATTTGGTCTGTGTCTCTCTAGGTTCTATGTTCTTCTCGCAACTTTGCCCTTTAAGCCAATCCCCCCTATGTCAAATGCAAAACAATTTTGTAATCAAGTGACTTAAAGAAAAATATATAGCAATGTTATGAGAGAGGAGGGAGCTTCTTCTTCTTCTTCTTTTACTTTTTGCCTTGAAATGTGTGTCTATCCCCAAAACATTATTTTTGCTTGAAAAAATTTGACTTGTACACACACAAAAACATATTAACTTTCAATTTTATTTTTTTTAATCTTTTTGTAACTTTACAATTATGATGTTAGATCTTAGTTAATCTTCCCAGAAAATCAAAGTCTTCTCTTTATTTCCAATCTGTTGAAATCACATAAAGTGTAAAGCAAGGAATGCACATAGTAATGAAACTTAGAGTTTGCTCTATTTTTTATTTACTAAGATCACATAGAGTGCACAAAAAAGAGCAGATGTAAACCAAAAAAGAGCAGCAAACTAAAATATTAACATCAAATATAAATAAAACAAAGAAAAATTAAAGCCATAATGAAACATTATATGTTGAAATATTGCAAAAAAGGTCATATTGCACAAAACGAAACAAGGTGAAACAATCCACTAAAAGTAGTGCTCTAAATGTAATGAAGCAATCCACTTAGCCAAAAAATGCATATAAATAGCAAAACCGTAAAATCTTTTGATCCATGTAGTGACACACGTTAAGAATATTGCCTTGCAATATAGTGGGTCTTCTATGGGCTTCAACACCAAGTATAAACAAAAAACATGGTATTTTCACACAACACAAATGCCTTGAGTAACATCTCACACAAATAGATCAAAGACCAACACACCTGTGTTTTATGTGGTTGAAACCCTCAAAGAGGGAAACCAACAGAGCGTTAAACCACTGGTCAATATGGTTGTTGGTATAAAGGAGAATATGAACTGTTGAATCATTTATGTCTATAACATATCATTACATAATCAATGGTGTAGAAATTACTTGTACATTCAAACTGCTAATTGTAATTTACTAAAACAATAGACTTGAATCTACTCTACCAACTGCAAAAACAATTAACGATCACGAATTCCCGAAACATACAAGAGAAAGAGTTCAATCAACACGTTAAACAATAATTTCCTGGGGAAAGCCACAACTAAAAACCCCTACTATCTGTATATTGCACTAGTCAGAGAAAGATAAGAAGATTACAATGCTTTGCTTAAGCCTGAGCAACCTCTGTACTATCTTCATCTATCTCACTGCTTCCTTGACAATCCTTGGCCAATACTTAACCATTTTTTTGCTTGCCCAAGTTCCTATTTCCTTACGTTGTTTCCTTGGGAATTATCCCCTATTAATTAGGGAAATTCCTCATCCATAACTGTGTAATCCATCATATCCCTTCCTCTGACTGTATGCACCACTTGTACAATTTGAATGATTATATAACTGATAGTACATTGTCATTGAACTCCAATCTCAACACATGCATGAGTGATTTGTGGTTGAATTATCAATTAATTGGTTAAACACTGAAGTTGCACCCCACTGCTAGACCTCTTATTAGTTCTTCCAACAGATGGAACTAGTTTAACTGACTTTAACTCAGTTAAACTGGATTAATTAATTACAACTAAAAATAAACTCAGTGAGGGATCCTATAAAGTAGGAGCCACTCTACATGACTCAAGTTAGACCCTCAACTCGAATTAACTAAACCAACTAACTCAAATTAACTTAGTTACTTATGATGTGGAATTACAATTTTTCTCCTAATTTAATTCCAGAAAAAATTAAATCAAGATTTTCTTGTTGCATTTTCAACACTCCCTCTCAACAAGTAAGGGATTATTAGATACCCCAATCCTCCCTCTATGGAACTCGGATTTCCCTCTTGACAGTGCCTTAGTCAAGATGTTTGCATCTTATTCCTCTATAGGAAAGTACTCGAGCAACATGATTATCCTCGGCACACAATCTCATAGATGGTGATATTATATGTCGATATGATTGGACCGATCATGAAAAAATGGATTCTCAGAGAGCTTGATACAACTCTAATTATCATAGTAAATCATTATAGGATACATATGCTGACCAAATAACCCAACAAGGATCTTCCTCATCCAAATAGGCTTACAATTTGCTTGACTAGGACCCGTGTACTCTACTTCTGCTGAACTAAGTGCAACTAATCTCTGCTTCCTGTTGTATGAGAAAACTGCTACTGACCCGATGCTGAAGATCCCCCCTGATGTTCTCTTCATGTCTAATGGACTCCCTACCCAATCTGTATCTGTGAAGCCTTGCAGCTTCACTCCCTCTGTCTATCTGTACCAAATACCAAACTGAGTGGTGCCTCTAAGGTATCTCAACACATGTTTAGTTGCCTTCCAATAAAATTTGGTTGGCTTAACCATTGCTTGGCTAAGCTATTTAACTGCAAAACATATGTCAGGTAATGTGTTCACCAAGTACATAAGTGAACCCACAAGCTGCTTGTAAATGGTAGCCTCTACCACTTCACTTGAAGTAGAATATGTTGAATTGGGATAACATTGGATGTGCTCTAAGCCTCAAATTTTGCAGGGAGACTTGGGCACATGTATTCCAAAGAACCCAAAAATCGTTTTGGGAAATTCCCCCCATAAGTGATTTTATTAAAATAATTAATATTTGTAATGGGGTTCCTAAGTCTAAACTCAGGAAAATTAAAATATTAATGGGTATTAATCTAATTAGGGGTGAAACTTCTAGAAAAAGCCACGAATCAAGCCAAAATGATTTGAGCCTTTGATTATGATTTAATCTCGGTCATTGTTTGTCCAACATGAAGATATAAGAAGGAGCTTGAGGGTCATTTGGAGAACACACACAAAGAGATTGAGAAAATTGATTTTCCGAAGTGAGAAGTTCTCAAGAAGAAAATCGATTAAGGAGATTTCTTGCAACAGAGGGTCAGGGATAGCAGCTTTCAGAAAGAGAGATTCTCATTTGGAGAATCATCAGTAGAAAGAGGCAGAAAGTGATCTAATAGCCTTGACATAGAGGCTGACGTAGGGCCAGAAGGGCCACACAGAAGCAATGTAGAGGTAGAGAGAGAAAGTCGAAAATCAGTGCAATGAGTCAGTTTCAGTAGCCAAAAGTCGGGGTGTGAGACCGAGAGGTTGATAGCAGTGACTTTGGGCTACTGATCGATTCCCTAGTTTGGTGACATAGTGCCTGATAGGGTTGACGTTGGGACAATGTAGAGGCAGCGTAGAGCCTACCAAGGGCACCTCATCCAGCATCCGGAACAAGCAAGATTTTTTCTTAGTGATTGTGTTAATTAAACTCACAAATCTTTTGCCAGTATTTATCTCTGTAATTGAATAACCCTGTGAGGTATTCAATGATGTATTCATATTTTTCTACTGCTTAATAATAATAAACCCTCATAGTTGTTGCACCAGTTTTCCCACATTGGTTTTTTATGGGGACTATTGTCCAAAAATAACAACGTCCTATGTGTTTCTATTTTCCTTGCTTAATTTCTATGTTTCATAATCATATTTAATTTGGTGTAGTTTGCTTCAATAATTTACTTCAATGTTTCAAGAATAAATCTGAAATAAGATTGTAATTTAATTTACAATATAGGTGAAGTAGATTTAGTTTCTTGAAATAGGATCCGTGAGATTTTTAGATCTAGTAATTTTCACATGGTATCAGAGTTGTTGATGTGAAATAGGGAAGAGCAGATCTAGCTCTAAAACAAGGGCCAACTTGCTACAACAAGCAACAGTTCGAATCCCCTGAGGGATTGCACAGTGCTAGCCAGGAGAGTTGTATTTTCATGGGTGTCTCTCTTTGAGTGAGCCGACAGAGAGGTAAGACTTTTGGATTGAGAATTTACCGAGGCAAAGGAAGCTACACATAGCCACACAGAGCTAGAGGGATGCAGTTTTCTGCAAGATGAGTGTTGGGAAAAAAAGCCGTCAAAAAGAGGAAGCAAATCACATAGTGAGGGAATACATCCTCAGTGATTTCCTAATGAGGAAATCAATATTTCTCATTTTATAAGCAACAAAGGAGCAACATATTACTAGCTCCATTAGGGAGTGCGTAAGTCAGCATAGGAACAACGCAATAGGGAGAAAGAGGGAGTTTTTCGACATTTTTTGGAGGATAAGGCAACCAGTGGCTTGAGGGATCAGGAAAGGTTGGACGGGGCTTACAACTATGCCATCTAGAAGGTTAGAATGTCTTTACTTCTAGATGAGCATGCCCTCAAGACGTATGTTGATAATGTGGTAGTTGAACCTGCAGATGCAAATCCGCTAAAGAAGTACATGGCTGAGATGCCAAAGGCCAAAAGGATGATCCTGTATGGAGTAAAGGATCACGTCGTGTGCCACATTGCTAGCAAAGGAACTGTTAAGGAGATGTAGGATGCCTTGGCCACATTGTATCAGAGATCTTCTAAGCAGCGGAAGATGTACTTAGAACAAAAGTTGAGATTTACGCAGATGCAGAAGGGAGAATGTGTGGATCCATTCCTCATGAAACTGAAGGAGACCTGTGATGAGTTGTCGCCTCTGAGGCATACACCTCAGGATTCAGAGTTAGTAAGATTGGGTCTAAATTCCATCTCGGATGAATGGAAAGTCCTTGTCCAGAGTATCCTTGGCAGAGCAACATTGCCAAATTGGGACGAGATGTGGGTAGTTCTGAAACAAGAAAAGATGAGGAGAGACCAGCTCAAGGTCAAACTTGACGGGAGCAGCAATAGCAGTGGGTCGAAGCCCAAAGTAGATAAGGAGGATAACTCAACCCTTGCATCAAAGGGATAGCAGGGGCAACAAAGATGAAAGAAATACATTTCCAAGGTGAAATGTTTCAGATGTGCTGAGATTGGCCATTGTGCATCCTGATGTCCTTTGAAGAAAAAGGACAAGGACGAGAAGCATGATCCTAAGGTTGCAGGCGCAAAGATCGAACAAGAGGAGAATTTCGCCATGACAACCAAATTACCTCCACGAGGGAGGTGGGATGATATAGAACTGTAGTTCGATAGAGCTATGGATGGGCAGGATACTTGAGGATCCCACCTCTTAGATCACCACCTTGCTATGGGAGCCCATGATCAGTAGTAGAGGGATGGAGTAGTTTTCAGTTGGTACCATGGAGTGTTGATTCAACAGATGCAGTGGTTAATAGCGCCAAAATGTGAGTAGTGCATAGTAGAGAGGCAATAGTGCAAGGAGGCACAATGCAGAGCTTCAACAACATAGTGGCTTCAGAAGAAAGCATGGAACTAGTAGCAGTTAGGGTTTCAGCACCAACGTGTATCCAATGGATACTTTTTTAGTTTTGGGTGTTTTCAGTTGCTTCTCTCAGCAACTGAGTTGCAGTACAGATGCAATGTTAGCAGTGGCAGTGCTAACAGCATAACAAATGCAACATTTGAGAGGGAGTTGTAGTACAAATGTAGCATTGGCAATGGAAGTGTCAAAGGCAGCAGTGTAATAGCAGCAGCAACGCATAGTTGGTGGACAACATGTCAAACATCAGCAGCGCAAAGGACAATGCTTCAGAGTCAAAGCAGTATGCAGTAGTAGTGTATTGCTAGAGCACATTCCTCGCTAAGAGGGAGTGTTGATTTGGGGTAGCATCGAATGTGTTCTAAGCCTAAAATTTCACAGGGAGGCTTGGGCACACATATTCCAAAGAACCCAGAAAGAATTTTGGGGAATTCCACCTATAAGTAATTTTATTAAAATAATTAATATTTTTTATGGGGTTCCTAAGTCTAAACTTAGGAAAAATAAAATATTAATGGGTATTAATCTAATCATAGGTGAAACTTCTAGAAAAAGCCATGGATCAAGCCAAAATGATATGAGGCTTTGATTATGATTTAATCTAGGTCTTTGGTTGTCCAACATGAAGATATAAGAAGGGGCTTGAGGATCATTTTGAAGAACACACACATAGAGATTGAGAAAATCAATTTTCTTAAGTGAGAAGTTATGGGGAGGAAAATTGATTGAGGAGATTACTTGCAGTAGAGGGGCAGGGATAGCAGCTTCTGGAGCGAGAGGAATTCTCAATTGGAGAACCATCAACAAAGAGAGGCAGAAATTGATCCAGTAGCCTTGATGCAAAGGCTGATGCAGGGCCAGAATGGCCACGCAGAAGCAATGCAAAGGCATAGAGAGAAATTCAAAAATCAGTGTAATGAGTCAGTGTCAATAGCCAGAAGCAGGGGTGTGAGACCGCGAGGCTGAGAGTAGTGACTCTAGGATATTGATCGATTCCCTAGTTGGGTGATGTAGTGCCTGAAAGGGTTGATGTTGGGACAGTGTAGAGGCAATGCAAAGATAACGTAGAGCCTGCCAGGGGCACCTCATCTAGCAGCCGAAACAACTAGGATTTTTTCTCAGTGATTATGTGAGGTAAACTCACACAACTTCTGCCAATATTTATCTTTATAACTTGTTGACAGTGCTGGAACTACCAACATTTCAAGGGGATCTCCCTGGTAATAAGTCCCAATTAGACTTCAAACCGTTTGGTGTAGGAGTCACATCAGTGGGTCGTAAGGTAATGCCTTAACTGCAATGTCGCACAGAGGCAAGTGGGGTAACTTTGTCAATAGCAAGGGTGTGACTGATGCAGTGAGTCGAGGAAGGTGTATGAGAGGTTCCAACACTTTGAAGGAGGCAGGAGGTGAAGGTGAGTTCCAGGTTGAAAGGGATTAGTCCCAACTCGGCTAGGAACTCACAACACAAAGGACATGCACGACTTTCGGTGGAGCAATCCACTCGGATGCAGCAATCACATCATACAAGGTAAGATAACACGTACAACACTCATGGATCAGTCTTAGACGAGTGCGACGGTTGTTATAGCAAGGTTAAAGTGAAAGGTTTGTCTGATGTCCGGCATAGTAGTCGACATGGATGGTGACAACATTAACAACATATGCAACACATTAACAACAAGATTCACATAACTGCATACAAATCAGTTCATACACAAGTACGTAAGTTAAACAACATATATCATTAAGGAAACTAGAACAGTCCAACTACAATAACAACATGCATGAAAATGGTTGGCTCTTATCATATAAAGAAGTGTAAGTCACAATCATACAATACATCCATGTAAACCTGCTAGCCCCAACAGTGGAACATTACAGCCACATCCACCTACTCCTCCAAAGAGATGTACTAGCTCTGTGCAATGGAGAAGCCAAGGTGCATTACAATATTGTCCAAGCCTTCTTTAAGATAGTCTTAGTAGAAGCTTGGCTGACCAAAAGCCTATATAAAGAGTTATGAGGGACTGTTTATAGCAAAGGGTGGGGTAACCCTTGACATTCCCCTTTGTGACAGTTCAACTACCCTCATGACGCTTCACCTACTCTATGATTATTACATCCAATTGTTAACACTTGACTTACACTTGACATGACTAAACATTACAATGCACATGTACTCATGTGAGACAACATGGCTTGACCAAGCCTTGCAAGACATCATTGACACTCGGTCCGTTGTGCTGAGACCAACTCTTTGACATGCTTGTGATGGTGAAGCTGGTGAGCTGATGCCAAGCTTGTTCGTCCGTGATGGTGTGTATGCACCTCATGGTGACATCTTGCTAAAGTGAACTCTTACCTCCGTTGCAACCAGTGCATTGGTTCGGCCCCTTCATCCAACTCGTCTGCTAGCATGTGCATTGTCTTCTTGGGTGCGGTTGAACCGGCAACACATTGATGCATAGTGTCCGTGTTGATCTTCAAGTGTGTGTTGGTCGTCATGCGCATCAACTTGCCGAAGTACATGTTCAACTCTAGTTGGACTTGCTTCTTGTCTTCGCCTTGGTGAGTGTGTTGAATGGGTTGGATTGCATGTGTGCACACAATGACATGCATGTTGTTGAATCCCTTGCATGGATCACCAACACTACTCACCATGTCTGCTTTGTGTTAGCTATTGGGATGGATCTTTAACTTGTACGGGCGCAGTTTCATCTGTGAGTGCATGATGCGCCAACTATTGTTTCTGATCCTGCTGCAACTCATTCGTCTATCTGTGCAACTTCATGTTCTTCCTTGAGTTACTGCTTCATCACATGCAACTCCTTCTTTGTTCCATTCTTTGTCTTCGCACGATCTTCTTGTCGCGTCGTCACCTCAAAGCCGGAGTCTCCAAAGTTGCTTTCATCATCAATGGATCTACTTGAGCTTGCAACCTTGTTCCACCTCTGTGTTGTCAACAACCCTCCTCTTGAATTTGTTGCATTTCGTATGTTGTATTTAGTTGTTGTTCATGATGCTACTCATTGTGATGTTGTTGTTGTCATATCTTGATGTCCTTGTCTACGCAACTTGATGTCTTCATGGGTAGGCAAGTCCATAAACACTTGATCGACTACATCCCCAAGTGTGCTCTAAACGATGTCTTCGTCTCTGCTCTCCTGGAAACCATTGTACCTGTACTACTAAGAGGCAGATGAACACCTGCGATACCTGGAGACATGGAAACACTCATGGCAAGCAATCTGTCAGTCGAAAACAAAATGAACATGAGAATTGAAGTGCAACATACCTAGGTGAATGATCATGAAGGTTGTGCACTGTCGACCAAGAGTTCAGGAGACTGCTGGGATTACGCAATGCACAATTCCAGCTGGGAAGGACCGCTGGCCCAGGGACAAATTTGGGCAATTTCTTGGGCCAAGTAGCCAATGTCCTCCAGAAAATGCACAAAACAATTCTAGAAGCCAGTGTTGGGCATGAATGCGCAAATCTAGAGAAGAAGGTGAGCCTTCCTTCCCCAGATTGCATAATGCAACCTTGGTGAAGGCAAAGTCCAGGCCAAGGTTGGATCGACTCACTGACGGGAAATTGAAAGCAACTAAGACAGTAAATGCATGGCGACACTAAGTGATAGCAGAAGTGATTGACAGTGCATGCAAAACATGAATGAAAGATTTAGGAAACATATCGACATGCATATGGATGAGGCAGTTCGTTGGTTGGGCGAACATCCGTGCAACATTTTCATGCATGCGACTGCAGAGAGATAGCAATGAAAACTGAAACAGAGCTAGGACAAGCTGGAATACATGTAAAAAACAACAAGCATTCAAATAAATAAAGCAAACAGTACTCACACAAGTGAAAACACAAAAAGCGACAGAAATGCAGCACAAGGCATTGCAAGCGAGCTTACCCCAAAACAATTGATTTGAATGTGTCGACTGCTCCTAGATGTGATATGGGATGTTAGAACTACAAGGTTTATGTGAGGAATGAGCTCTGCAACATCTGATTGATGAGTTTTGATAACATTGAGGTTGTGACGCGCATGCCACAAATCTAGGGGAAGTGACACTTGGTGGGAGGTTTCTGAATTTCTCCTTGCATGTAACCTCCAACTAATAAACATAGATCCCTGAGACAAGGGATGCCTTTACATGTTGCCTTGGGAGAAGTAGCTTATGCATGTAAGAATCTTTTGCTTGCTCTCGGAGGGAACCGGTTAACTCAGCTGCACATGCAAGAGGTTGTTCGACTGGTTGAACGAAATGCGCATTTCTGGCTGGGAGCTGGGTTGATTGCCCATGAGATTTGTGCAATTTATGGGCAGAGCAGCTAACTACTACCCATATTCGACAAATTCTGGGCTGATCAACCTTGCTGGGGAAATTTGCGCAAATCCTGTTGGCAATGTTGGCAGACAGGATTGTGCAAGCCTGGAGCCCAGCAGGCTGCCAGAGAGGATTGCACAATTTCTGGAGGGAAGGTTGGTTTCCCTCTAGAAATGTGCAATTTTCAAGGGGAATCTACTAAGCCTACAGCTGGAACAAGTCTGGGTGAACAGCCTATGAGGGGAATGGATCAAGCTGTGACTGACAGACTACCTTTGTGCAAGAAAGACACTGAAGCTTGTGAACTTGATAAAGCAAGGCAAGGTGCTGGGAAGGTTGGAAGGGAGGCTCCAAAACAAGGCTAACCAAAAAAAATTTGGAGGGTGGTTGTAGCTGCTACAACACTTTGCGACACACTGGTAGAACTCCAACTCTCTGAATGGACTTTGCTCGTGAAAGACAAGTCTAACACCTCCGGAAGTATTGTTCAGTTTTCACGTCATCATGATTACACACTAACTTGATTGTAAGATGTAGCATCTGCCAAACCCTTGGTTGTTTGACACACATTCAAGCCAAGGCAACACAATTGTTTCGATTGGGGTTGAGGGGTATATAGGTGCATAAGCAGTATAGTCATCAAAGTCTTAATTTCATCTCTGGTGTTGCTCCACTACTAGCAGGCCTGGACAGTACCCCGGTGGAGTCACATAGGAACATAAGCATGGCTCTGCTGCCAGCCAGCCTGGTTAGTACCCTGGTGGAGTTACTTGCATCACCTCCCTGCGCAAGAAGCCTTTCTCTTCTTTCGCCTTATTCATTTTTCATTTTGAATTTTTTACTTTTCATTTTTTCATTTTTCACTGTGCATAACACTTATTCATTTCAGAGGCGGAAGAGGGATCCCGACTTATTGAGAGCAGAAGAGGTTGTTCCAGCAAAGAAGTAGTTTATTGTGTCTCTAAAATGCCTGTTAAAGTTTTTCCCCCTTACTTTACTCTACTTGACTGAGCTAACAAGGGTTAACCCAAAAACAATTGACTAAACAAGGTAACACTAGTTAGCGTGCAAGCATTGTGTTTACACCAAGGTTCACCTTGAACAATATGTATTTTCCTTCGGTGTATCATGGATTAAAAGTAATAAGTTCATCATACAGATAACCAAGTAGTGATAGATGTACAAGCCCTCTTGTACTTTACCGAGCTAGCTTCAAGAGTCATACATGGTTTCATGCAAAACTAACCTATGAACGAAACAAGCGAATGAACTAACAATCAACAAAGAAAAAGTAAGAGAAGACCCAAAAATGAAAGTGAATCAAGTAAACAAACAAGCAAAGAAAGCACGTAAGCAAACAAGCATGCAAGCAAAGACTACTCCTACTCCTACATTAACAGTACATGGGCCTAATCACATGAAGTGATACTTCCAATGCAGCAACTGGCGCATTGATAGACCCATGTTGGTGAAGGCTTGGTTTGCGAGAAACCCAATTGTGCGAACTAGCAAGCAAGAAAGATATAACAATGAAGACAACCACACTTCGTGATTCAAAGTGGCCACGGGACATAAGTGAGTGCATGTGCATGACGGGCAGTCCACGGACTTATCATGGTGCTGTGTGACATTATGTGCAACTTTTAAGCATAAGCACACTCTTGATTGTGACACAAAAGCAAATGGAGGACACAAATATAACTTGTGTCACGCACGAGTGCTTGAAATGTAAGACTCCTCCAATGCATGAGCAATGGGATCGTGTAGTTAAAGTGGAGGAAGTAAAATGTGAGTGTTAGATTGACCTTGAGTGCATACATATGAGTGATGAGGACCCTTGAGTGTTTGAACAATTTCCTAATCAGAAGCGAAACCAACCTCAGGACAGCGAGGGTCTAACATAACCATTAGCTCAGGCTGAAGTGCCTCGACGGTCTGTGGGGTTTCAAATTCATTGACAAATGGATCTTCATAGACTAGTGGCTTAGATGGATTAACTACGAGTGAATCAACATCGTGATCAGATGATGAGGTGAAGAGATCACGACAACCAGGATGAGAAAATTCAGGATGTTGGTTGGCATCCTCATGGTTTGATGAATCACACAGAGGGGTAGATGAGGAGGAAGGATGTTAACCCTCTGCGTTTTTGGAAAAAGCAAATGAAAGATCAAGTGGATTGCCAATGAATGATTGGTCCTCTCCGTTGTTGGATGATGGGCTAATATACGGTGTGTCTTGCGAAAGATCGACAAAGGGTGCATCCGCAAATTAAGACACACATGCGAAATCATGGATGGTGGGTTCACCAACGATGTTAGGAAAGAATGGAGGGGGCTCGGACAGAAGGGAGTCATCCTTCACCGAGTGTTGATGCTCAAGCTCCCACTCATACTCTTCACGAATGACAACGCATGTTGGTTTTGCAACACCAACTCCATCAGTGGGTTGTTCCTCGTTTCCAGCAAGTGAAGAGTCTGGAATGGATGAACACAAGACAGCATTATCCGGTGGAACACTCGAGTGCGAAAGCGGAGGTTGTAGAAAATAATGCATGTGAGGACTTAAAGGAATCACAACAAAATATGCACGAAAATTCAGTGAAGTGATGTTGGGAGGGTGTGAAGGATGAACAGGTGTGTGAGCATGATCCTCAACATCACTGGGCAGTGGTGGAGCTGTTGAATAAGAGGAAGGCGGACAGTCAGTTGAGACAGTGCCCACTTCCACATGAGATTGCGCAACTCCATCAACGAAGAATGTTGAGCGAGGCTTGATCTCAAAATTTCTCTTGGAACAGGCATATTTCTTAAGGCAGTACTCGAACCGGTCCCAAAGATAAGCAAATTTCATCTCGCTCCTCAGTGCTTGAAACTGCAAGTCACGGAAGCGCTGCCAAAAATCAATAATGGATTCATGCAGAGCCCTCTGTTGCTGTAACAGTTTCCAATCAAGATGGTTTGGATCAAAATGATAGAACGTGTCTTCAATAAGATCACAAAAGTGCTCAAATGAGTGCATGGTGGCAACCAATAGGCTAAGCACCCAATGAAATGGAGATTCGCGAAGTGTGTATGCAAGTAGCAAACTACCCTGTTCGTTAGAAAACTCATCTTCCTCATGAATCATGGAAAGAAAGTTATGTAAGTGCTCAGGCCAGGCCACTTCACTTTCACCATCATACGTGAGAGTGGACAAGAGATCGAAAAGATTCCCCGAGATGGAGACATCTTCACAATTTGAAAAACACCTCGGGGGAAAAAGAGTGCAAGACTCCATGAAAGATATACAAAGGTTCAAAATTGGATGAGAGGACACAGCTTGTCATCAGGCCCTCCTTCTAGCGCAAAAAATGTTGATGGTGCTAGACCCGTCAACATGTCAAGGGGATCTCCCCGATAAGAAGTCCCAATTAGACCTTAGACCCTTTAGTGTAGGAGTCCTAGCAGTGGGTCGTAAGGTAATGCCTTGACTGTGATGTCGCACACAGGTAGGTAGGATAACTCTGTTAGCAACAAGGGTGTGACTGATGCAGTGAGTCAAGGAAGGTGTACGAGAGGTTCCAACACTTCAAAGCGGGAAGGAGGTGAAGGTGAGTTCCAGGTTGAAAGGGATCAGTCCCAACTCGGCCTGGAACACATAACACAAAAGACATGCAAAGCTTCTAGCGGATCAGTCCACTCGGATGTAGCAGTCATATCATACAAGGTAAGATAACACGTACAACACTCACATATTAGTCTGAGACGAGTGCGACGGTTGTTATAGCAAGGTTAAAGTGAAAGGTATGTCTGATGTCCGGCAGAGCAGTCGACACGGACAGTGACAACATTAACAACATATGCAACACATTAACAACAAGATTCATATAATTGCATACAAATTAGTTCATACACAAGTACGTAAGTTAAAAAACATATAATATTAAGGCAACTGGAACAATCCAACTAGAATAACAACATATGCATGAAAATGTTCTAGCTCTTATTATATAAAGAAGTGTAAGTCAAAATCATACAATACATCCATGTAAACCTGCTAACCCCAACAGTGGAACGTTACAGCCACATCCACTTGCTCCTCCAAAAAGATGTACTAGCTCTGTGCAGTGGAGAAGCCAAGGCGTGTTACAATATTGTCCAAGCCTTCTTCAAGATAGTCTTAGTAGAAGCTTGGCTGGCCAAAATCCTATATAATGAGTTATGAGGGACTATTTATAGCAAAAAGTGGGGTAACCCTTGACATTCCCCTTTGTGACAATTCAACTACCCTCATGACTCTTCACCTTCTCTATGACTGTTACATCCAACTGTTGACACTTGACTTACACTTGACATGACTCAACATTACAATGCACATGTACTCATGTGAGACAACATGGCTTGAGAAAGCCTTGCAAGACATCATTGACACTCCGTTTGTTGTGGTGAGACCAACTCTTTGACATGCTTGTGATGGTGAAGCTGGTGAGCTGATGCCAAGCTTTGTTGTTTGTGATGGTGTGTATGCACCTCATGGTGACATCTTACTGAAGTGAACTCCTACCTCCATTGCAACCGGTGAATTGGTTCTGCCCCTTCATCCAACTTGTCTACTAACATGCGTATGGTCTTCTTAAGTGCGGCTGAACCGCAACACACTGATGCATAGTGTCCGTGTCGATCTTCAAGTGTATGCTGGTGGTCATGCACATCAACTTGCCGAAGTACATGTTCAGCTCTAGTTGGACTTGCTTCTTGTCTTCGCCTTGGTGAGTGTGTTGAATGGGTTGGATTACATAAGTGCGCATAATGACATGCATTCTGTTGAATCCCTTGCATGTGATCACCAACACTGCTCACCATGTCTGCTCCATGTTAGCTATTGGGATGGATCTTTAACTTGTACGAGAACAGTTTCATTCGTGAGTGCACGATGCACCTCTTGTTGTTCCTAATCCTGCTGCAACTAATCCATCTATATGTGCAGCTTCATGTTCTTCCTTGAGTTGTTGCTTCAGCACATGCAACTCCTTCTTTGTTCGATTCTCTGTCTTCGCACAATCTTCTTGTCGCGTCGTCACCTCAAAGCCGAAGTCTCCAAAGTTGCTTTCATCATCAATGGGATCTACTTGAGCTTGCAACCTTGTTCCGCCTCTATGTTGTCAACAACCCTCATCTTGCATTTGTTGCATTTAGTATGCTGTATTGAGCTATTGTTCATGATGTTGCTCATTGTGATGTTGTTGCTGTCATATCTTGATGTCCTTTTCTATGAACAACTTGATGTCTTTGTGGGTAGGTAAGTCCATAGACACTTGATCGACTCCATCCCCAAGTGTGCTTTGAACGATGTCTTCATCTCTACTCTCCTGGAAACCATTGTACCTATACTGCTGAGAGGCAGATGAACCCTTGCGATACCTAGAGACATGGCAACACTCATGGCAAGCAATCTGTCAATCGAAAACCAAAATGAACATGAGAACTGACTTGCAACATACCTAGGTGAATGATCATGAAGGTTGTGCAATTTCGGCCAAGAGGTCGGGAGACCGACTGACTACTAGAACTACGCAATGCACAGTCCAGTTTGGCTACTGACCGCTAGGATTGCGCAATGCACAATTCCAGCTGGGAAGGACTGCTGGCCTAGGGACAAATTTGTGCAATTTCTTGGGCCAAGCAACCATTGTCCTCCAGAAGTGCGTAAAACATTCCTGGAAGCCAGGGCTGGGCAGGAATGCGCAAATCTAGAGAGGAAGGTGAGCCTTCCATCCCTAGATTGCGCAATGCAGCCTTGATGAAGGCAGAGTTTGGGCCAAGGTTGGCCCGACTTGCTAACGTGCAAGTGAAAGCAATTAAGACAGTAAATGCATGGCAACACTAAGTGATAGCAGAAGTGATTGACAGTGCATGCGAAACATGAATGAAATATTCAACAAACATATCAACATGCATGTGGGTGAGGCAGTTCACTGGTTGGGCGAACGTTCGTGCAACAGTTTCATGGATGTGACAATAGTGAGATAGCAACGAAAACTGAAACAAAGCTAGGACAAGCTGGAATACATGTAAACGACAACAAGCGTTAAAGGAAATCAAGAAAACAATACTCACACAAGCGAAAACACAAAAAGTGACAGAAATGTAGCAAAAGGCATGGGAAGTGGGCTTACCCCAAAACAACTGAGCTGAATGTGCCGACTACTCCTAGATGTGATGTGGGATGTTAGAGCTGCAAGGTTGATGTGAGGAATGAGCTGTGCAACTTCCAGCTAATGAGTTTTGATAACATCGAGGTTGTGACACGCATGCCACAAATCTAGGGGAAGTGACACTTGGTGGGAGGTTTCTGAATTGCTCCTTTCATGTAACCTCTAATTGCTAAACATAAATCCCTAAGACAAGGGATGCCTTTGCATGCTGCCTTGGGAGAAGCAACCTATGCATGCAAGTCTCTTTTGCTCAGTCCCGCAGGGAACCAATCAACTCAATTACACATGCAAGAGGTCGTTCAACTGCTTGAAGGAAATGCACATTTCTGGCTGGGAGATGGGCTGACTGCCCGGGAGATTTGCACAATTTCTGGGCAGAGCAATTGACTGCTACCCAAATTTGCGTAAATTCTGGGCTAAGTAGCCTTACTGGGGAAATTTTCACAAATCCTGTTGGTAGGTAGGATTACGCAATCCTAGAGCCCAACAGGTCGCCGGAGAGAATTGCGCAATTTCTGGAGGGAAGGTTGGTTGCCCTCTAGAAATGCGCAATTTTCAAGGGGAAGTTGTTAAGCTTGTAGCTGGACCAAGTTCGGGTGAACAGCCTATGAGGGGAATGGATCAAGATGTGACCGACAAGCTGCCTTTGTGCAAGAAAGACACTGAAGCATGTGAATTTGATGAAGCAAGGCAAGCTACTGTGAAGGTTGGAAGGGAGGCTCCAAAACGAGGCTAAGGCAAAATTTTGGAGGGTGGTTGTAGCTGCTATAACATAACTAAATAACCCTGTGAGGTATTCAGAGATATATTCAGATTTTGCTAAATAATAATAATAAACCCTCATAGATGTTGCACCGATTTTCTTGCATTGGGTTTTCCGAGGATTATTGTCCAAAAATAACGGTGTCCTATGTGTTTCTATTTTCCTTGCTCGGTTTCTATGTTTCATAATCATATTTAATTTGGTGTAGGCATATTTGGTAATTTACTTCAATGTTTCAAGAAGAAATATGAAATATGCTTGTAATGTAATTTACAATCTAGGGGAAGTAGATTCAGTTGGTTACAGTAGGATTCCTGAGATTGTTAGATCTAGGAATTTTCACAGCATCTTCTTTCCTCCAATTCCCTGCTAGAGGAGTCTCCATGGGTTTGTTGCTCTCCATGTGGAACTTCTTCAGTATCTCGTTGGCATACTTTCCCTAAGATACAAACAATTACCCATCTCCTTGTGATACTTCCATAATGCATGAGCCTCAGGTCCTTCATTTTGAATTCTCTTACAAGATCCTCTTTGCAATATTTGACCAGCTTCTCATCACCTGTTAGAATTAAATCATCGACATATAATATTATAATCAATAATTTATCTTCAACCACAACATGGTAAAGGTTTTCATCTACTGCACCTTTGGTGAGGCCCAACCTCGTGAAATAGTTATCAATCCTAGTGTACCAAGCATGGGGTGCTTGTTTCAATCCATACAATGCTCGCTTGAGTCAGCACAGATGTGACTCTCTGTTGAAGGTCTCAAATCCTTCCGCCTTCTCTATGTACACCTCTTCCATAGTCACTCCATTGAGGAAGGTTGCCTTCTCATCCATTTGATGTATATTCCATCCCATCTGAGCTGAAAGTGCTAGAATAGATCTGATTGAAGCGTACCTTGCTACTGGAGAAAAGGTGTCCTTGTAATCAATTCCCTCCACTTGAGAGAACCCGTTGGCCACAAATTTGGCCTTGTGTTTCTCGACACTCCCATATGCTGCTTGCTTCACCTTGTATATCCACCTGGAACCTACCACTGACTTGTCATCTAGTCTTTAGACAACTTCCCAAGCATTGTTGCTGATAATCGAATCATATTCCTATACCATGACATCAACCCATATTGGTTGTTGCACTGCTTCCTCGAATGAGGATGGCTCTGTCTCTACACTCTCGCTCATCAAAGCCATGTAGCGAGTGTACTGATCTAGTGACCTCCTATGCCTGCATTGTGATGTGGGTGCCCCCACATTCTTTCTAGCATCATGCATCAACCTGTCAATTTCTCTAGTGCGCTTCCTTCCATCTCTGGATGTCTCTACATGAGTGGGTGCTTCCACTGTCTACTCCTCTGATTATGGCTGCTCCACAACATCCTGAGGTTCTTTCTTTGGAGATAAAATATCCTCATATGCATGCAACTAAATCTTCATCTCAAGGGAACATCTCATAGCCTTCTCTCCATCGAACTTCACATCTCTACAAACAATTTTCATCCCGTGAGATGGCAGATACACCTGATAGTTGTGAGGTGTATCAGTGTACCCCACAAATATGCCCAACTTAGTTGTCGGCTCTAGCTTTTTCCTTGCATCATTGGAAACGTGAAAGTAAACTGATGAACCAAAGATTCTAAAGTGTGACACATCTGGTTTCTTCCCTTTAAAAGTTTCTTCTGTTGTACTCATCCCAAGAATCTGATGAGGATGCGTGTTATGCACATATACCATTGTGTTGCATGCTTCATCCCATAAGTGCAATGGTAGGACCTGATCATGCAACAACACTCAAGCAGCTCCCACAATACTTTGTTCTTCCTTTCAACAACCCCATTCTACTATGGTTTATGGGGTGCTATTAACTTCCATCAAATTTCTTATGATGCACATAAGTTATAGAACACATTCGACACATATTCTCCATCGTTATCGCTCCAGAGAGCCTTCACTTTCCTGCATGTGTCTTTCTCAACAAGTGCTTTAAATTCACAAAATTTTGAGAATGTTTGGTCTTTCTTCTGCATGAAGAATATCCTACACTTATGTGAGAAATCATCTACAAATATCACATAATACATGTGCTTGGCCATGGAGGCTATTGATAACGATCCACACACATCTGATTGAACTCTTTCAAGGATCGCTTGCGGTCGACTGTCCTTATCATGAAAGGTGGATTTTGTGTACTTCCCCAATGCACACAATTTGCATGTATCCAACTCGCTCTTCTGCACCCTTGGTAAGTCCTATAGAAATCTGTCGCATGATCTTCAAAGCTCCATGGTGAAAATGGCCCAATAATTTATGCCATAATTCATTGATGTCTCGGATCTACACCGTCTTTGCTTTTGTGCTCAATGCTTCACAATCTTCTACATCTAATTTGTAGAGGTTCTTCACCCAAAACCCGATCTGCTTCACTTGTCTTGTAGCTATGTGATGAAGGAAAGCCTTTCTTTGTTAAATATCACATTATAGCCATGATATTCCAACATAGAAATTGAAACTAAATTCTTCTTCAAACCCGGAACATACATGACATATTTTTAATGTGAGAGGAGAACCAAACTCCCTCTGAAAAGTAACTATATCGATACTGGTTACGATATAACTTCCATCATCTCCCCTCTCAATGTGCATCTGGAGGTCCTTCTCCTCCAAGTCACTGAAAAATTCTTTATTGCCCATCATATGGAATGAGGCTACACTATCCAGATACCACATACTACCCATCACCGATGTTACCATGCATGCAATGAGGGTGAAATCCAACTTGAATTGTGAAGCTAGAGATTCACTTGTCGCTCCTCTTAAGGGATTCTTACGAACCTTCTTGTGCAGACACTTCGTGGCATAGTGTCCCAACTCATGACAGTGAAAACATTTAATCTTCGACAATTCCTTCTTCTTGCGTGCCTGACCATAATCTCCTTTATATTTTCCCTTTCTTTTCCTTTCCAGCCAGGGCACAATTCTCCTCATCATCATGCTTGGATGAGGTTCCATCTTCGGTGTTCTGACTTATCTCTTCTTGCACCAAGTCGCGCCATAAACGCCCCCACTATGGTAGCTTCTGCCTACCATTTACCGAATCCTGGTAACTGTGCCAACTCTTGGGAAGGCCCAAAAGTGCTAGGTTGACCAGATCATCTTTAGCAACTATAACACCAACACTTCCAAGCTCATCCCGACATTGGGCGAACTTGCTCAAGTAATGTGGTATTGTGTCGCCTTTCTCCATCTTGATTTTCCAAAACTTGTCCTTCAATGCCAACTTCCTGTGATCATTGTTGTTCTGAAACAAGTCTGTTAAAGCCTTCCACATTGCATATGGAGTCCCCTTCCTGTGGAGGTTCGAGACAATATGATCTCAAACTCCTTCCAGTAAGAACCTTCTTGCCTCATCTACATTCTTCTTCCACTCTGCCAGATTTTGTGCATCTACAATTGTTGGTTTCAGAACATTTCTATCAATGTATTCCTTCAATCCACTATCTTCCATGACTGCTTCCATCCGGTCCTTCCAAGCAATGTAATTCGAGTTATCCTCAAGGGCATACTCAAGCCTCAGACCATAGAATGTCATTCTGATCCTGCTGCTAACTCTAGAGAATAGATCTGCAAAACTCATTCTTCTTGCAAAGGCAAACTCATACCATTCTCTTATATTGTGATCCCAACTCTGATACCATGTAGAAATTCCTTGTAGATTCAAATTGCTAATTATAATTTACTAAAACAATAGACTTGAATATACTCTACTAAGTGCATAAATAATTAACAATCGTGAAATCCCGAAGCATACAAGAGAAAGAATTCAATCAACACATTACACAATGATTTCCTAGGGAAAGCCACAACTAAAAACCCCTGCTATATGCATATTGCATTAGCCAAAAAAATATGTGGAGTTTACAATGCTTTGCTCAAGCCTGAGCAACCTCTGCACTATCTTTATTTGTCTTGTTGCTTCGTAGACAAGCCTTGGCCAATACTTAATCAATTTTTTGATTGCCCAAGCCCCTATTTCCTTGCATTGTTTCCTTGGGAATTAGCCCCTATTAATTAGGGAAATTCCTCATCCATAACTGTGCAATCCATCATAGGACTTCCTCTAACTGCATGCACCACCTGTGCAATTTGGATTATTATACAACTGATAGTACATTGCCCTTGAACTCTAATCTCAACTGGGTAACTCATAGATCACACATGAGTTATTTATGGCCGAATTAAAAGTTAACTCATTGAACATTTAAGTTGCACCCCACTGCTAGACCTCCTACTAGTTCCTCCAACAATTGGAACTAGTTTAACTCACTTTAACTTAGTTAAATTGAATTAATTAATTACAACTCAAAACAAACTCAAACAGGGCTCCTAAAAAGTAGGAGCTACTCTACATGACTCAAGTTAGATCCTCAACTCGAATTAACTAAACCAACTAAGTCAAATTAACTTAGTTAACTCGTACAAGTTGTCTTATGATGTGGAATTGCAATTATTCTCCTAATTTAATTAAAGGGAAAATTAAGTCAAGATTTTCTTGTTGCATTTTCAACAAATGGGCCATGCCAAAGAGCTCTTGGGATAACTTGGATAGGTATAGATTGATTAATGGTATAACCAATTTGCAAAACACGTCTTTCTCTCGTTTATTGATGTAAATAATAACAAACTTAAAGGAAATTTCACAAAACACACACACACATATATATTTATTTTTACAAAGACTCATTGAATATTGGATTTGAAACTCTTTTTAAAGAGGCTCTCTCTCTTCCTCCATGTTTTTATATGCTAGAAGAAGAAAAGGCTAGATACACATGTTCATATATGTTTAGTCTACCTAGTTTTATGATTCAATCATAGTTGTGATGCTTTTTTAAGTGTTTGTGAGTAAAACTTATAATGGCTTTCTCTCTTTTTGGATGATTGTATAATTAGGTATAATATGAGGCTTTCAATGATTTTGCTTCAAAGTTATGGATGCACCTAAAAGAACATGCTTGTTTATATACAATACATACTTTGTGGTTCTCATTTTTTGTACACACACAAATACACATACATACATATATATATATATATTATATATTATATATATATATATATATATATATATATATATATATATATCTATTGGGCACTGCCACTATTCTAAGGATGGTACTTAGAGTAAACCTAATTTCGTAGAAGCTACAGGTTTTGTTGACAATCTCACGATGTTCATAATATTCAAACAACTTACAAAGAGTATCATGTCACAATGTGGTGTTGAAACCTGTGAGCGGAGGATAACAATTTTCCTTGCATCTACTAAAAATAGACCCACTTGACATCCATCTATACATGCATATATAATGTCTATACTATAATGGGAAGACATGTCTCTTTTAGATGGAATTGAAGAATATAAGTGAATTGAGCATCAATATAATGAACAATAAGGATCTCATTGATATTCATAGGCATAAATGACACCATCATCAATTCCATTTCCCTATTCACTGATGATTACAAGCATAAGTCAATGTAGAAATTTACACATAAGTGGATTAAAGCTTGTCACTTCGACATCCTTAAATCAAACACTAATTATTAAGATCCATCTTAACCTCAAATTTGTCAAGCACCAAGAGGAATCAAATCTTTTGAGGAGCAAACCTCTTTGATATTGCAAAACTTGAGGAAAGGTTTACACCTTGACTATCCCTCTAAGTACTCGATAATTTGAAGTCAAGATGGATCCTAGGTTGGTTTAAACAACTTATATTACTATAAAATATTCACCTTCTGCCAACTTATAGATGAAATAATTTCTTAGCTTTTTCATAAGTCCTAACTTTTTAAACAACTTATATCATTATTTCCATAGATCCTAGTTTTTTTAAATGACTTATATCAATATAAAATCTTCCTTCTTCCTTAGAATATGGACCAACTAATCTATTTACACCTTTTTCTAGAGATCTTGCAAAGTCTCCTGTAATTATCTTCCTCTGTCATATAATATTCTCTCTTCCTCCATCATATAGATGAAATTCATTTTTTCTCTTTTCTATAGATCCTACAAAGCCTCTGGTAACCATCTTCCTCCTTCCCTGGACCAGGGTTCCTTTTAGCTCATTACAACATCAATGGCACCCATGCCAACACATCCTAGAGCATTAATGGCCAGGGCTGAGTCGCATTTTCACTCTGTGTCTTATGCAACCCACATTCAATGCAAAAGGAAGGGTGGTGGATGGACAAGGCTTGTGCATTTACGATGTGCTTGGGATATGGAAATTGGAGTTAAATCATAGGGGATCATTCATTTTTGCACCTGTCATGCTCTGCAGCCAGTTCACCTATGTTACATTCGCTAGATTTTGTTATAGGCCTTTGTTTCGCTAGCTAGTCTCTATTGGCAGTCTTTGTTATGCTTGTTGGCCTCTGCTACACTTGTTGGGCTACAAAGACCAAGGAGATTAGAATTGTGGGTAGAAACTATTCCTACCTGATAGCCATGGTTCGAGAAAAAGAGGTTGTGCGAGGAGAGGAGAGAAAGGACAAGGGCTTTAGCCTCCCCCACCTTGCAATGGTTAAGGGGTGGAACAATTTGACAAAGACATGCCTTAACATATTAGACACTTGGTCATTGCTATGGAAGCTTAGGAGCTCAGGAATACCGACAATGGTCATTGCACTGTTAGGAACTTACTGGGTTTTCATCTGAGAGACTAGGAAGAGGTATTGTGTGTTGTGTAAAGAAGAATTACAGGCATGGACTTCCATCTAGTCCATGTTTGTTCGACTCTAAGGGCCTTATTAGGAGCTTTAAGAATTCAATTCTTTGCTCCTTTGCTACCTCCAACTTTATCCAATTCGCCAGAGAACTTAGACAACTTAGAATTACTCTTTCAAGGATCAAGCCACCTAACCTTGAGATCCCAAGGCCTCCAAAAATTAAGGAAAAGCAACCAGGTAGCCCTAACACTTCCAACCTTGCGAAGAAAGCACAAACTTCAATGAGTAAGACCGTTGCTACAAACAATATGAAAGGTGAAACTTCATAGCGAAAGGCTAACACCATCTTGTATGGAGCGTTTGTCAAGTGGGAGTGACCTCCTTGGCTTCCATAAGGCTACGGCGACCCTTTCTAATACCTCTCCCAACATGACCAAACCCACTAACAAGCTCCAGAAAAGGATTTCTCAATTTATTCTCATTTATTGTTTTCCTTGTGATCTTTTGATATTTATATTTATCCAGTCTTTGTTACGCATGTTTTTGTCAAGGTATCATGAAGTGAAAAATCGTTATCAGGCTTCTTCGAAAGACCATCTAGTTCTCCACTTAAGGGCATATGGTCTTTCCCGAGCGTGCTCTAAGCTAGTAAGGTTTTAGTACCCAAAACTTACTCATCTCATACATAGTTTGCTCATGTTAACCTATGCATGTACTTTATGTAATATTTGAAATCTAATGAGCTTTTGCTTGCTTACCCTAAAAAAAAGAACCACCTTTCTCCCTCATATAGATGAAATATTTTATTTGCTCTTTTCCATAGATTCTAGAAAGCCTCTAATAAATAAAAATATTTTATTTTATTTAGGTATGTTGGAATTTTTCAATGTTGGTGTTGAGGTTTCCACTGAGGTTGCACCTAGTGGCTGACAACTCTTTTAGATTGTACAATCTACTTAGATTGGGCAAAGGACTAGAAGCAAATGGGTTGTAGACAAGTTAGAGGAAGCACATGTTGTTTAGATTAGTGAGGGATGACAGTATGGTTCCATTGAAAAGGTTATTATATAGATCAAGCCATTTTAGCAAAGGAAGATTTGCAATTCTAGGGCCAAAGGAATATTATTAGAGAAATTATTGCTCAACATATCAAATCCCCTCAATGAAGTAAGCTATGGAATAGAGATTTTCACGAGCCTAATAGACAAAAACTTCTTGGATACATCTAATATGCCAAACACATTCAATTTGATTTTCATTCATATTCAATATATATATATATATATATGGTTCATGGACTCCGGAGATCGGTGACCACTATGTCGATGGAAACATTGTTCTGTGTAGATCCACCCAAAGGGATCACTTATTGTCGGCTCATTAATGGAGCCTAACCTCAAGAGCGTCGAGGATAATTCCCCTTGCAACCTCTCAATAGCAAGGTGCTTTGATGACGAGAACTCGACCAATTGAGCTAACCCTCGGGGCTACATATATACATATACATAAAATTGAGTAGAAAATTTTCAAATTTTAATTTTTTATTAATTTTTAATGCAATATTACATGATCACATCTCTTCCTTACTAAATTACACACAACCTGCATAAACTTCTTGACACAATAACTTATTAAAGTCATAATTTTAATTAATTTGTAATTTATTATTAAATTGATAAAAACTTTCCACTATTTACTTATATTTAATTCTCCACTAATATTTTTCTTACATTTCACCCCAACATCTCTTTTACAAAATATCTGGCAATAATAGTTTCATTAACCTCTATACCCATTCTTAATAAATAAAACTAAAACTAAATTCCAATAATAAATTGAAATTCTATGTGAAAAATAAATTTCCAAACCTAGACACCCAAAAAAAAAAAAAATGTTACTCTCAAAAAATACATAAGCCAAAAAAATAATAAAAAAATGTCGGTTTAAAAAAAACATAAAAAGTTTCAAACCTTAGAGCATCATTTTATTTCATGTGTCGAGCCTTTGAGAGGACACGAATACTTTTGTTGAACAAAAGGAGAAAGGGAAAGGGAAAGCCCCCACATGGTAAACATCAAAAAGTTTGGAAGACTTTGATTTGATTGACACCTCGAGTCACTATGGTGGTAAATTATTATTAAATGAATGGCACCATACATCTCCCAATTAACAACAAATATTATAATTCTTTTAAAAAACTTAATTCTCGATCATGGCAGGACTTATTTTAATAGGGACCATAAATAGGTGGAAGGGCGAGGCATGTGACTTCAAGGATGCCCACACTAAACCCACAATGTGGCCAATGGTAACAAGCGTACGGTCCCATGGTCACATGACTTGATTTGATAGGATTTGCTTTTAATTGTGTACATAGTTAATTTAGATTTTTTTGGACATTTTAATGTGTAAATATATATTTTTTTTGCATGGATCTATATTTTATATATAATTTGAGTGGGTTTAATGATTAAGAATATATGTTTCATTTTAAGAGGTCACAAGTTCAAAATCAGAGAGCTAGAATATGTATGCTTTCATAGCTTTAATAGTCAAATCGTTGCATCAAAGTGGGTCCATTGTCTCGCAAAATAAAGAGTCTTATACACCTATTTGGTGTCTAACCAAAGGGGTAGAGTATGTATGCCTTTGTAGGCTTAGTAGTCAAATCATTGCGTCGAAGCGGGTCCCTTGTCTCGCAAAACAAGGAGTCTTATACACCAATTTTGATGTCTGTATGCCTTGTAAACTTAGTAGTCAAATCACTACGCCAAAGTAAGTCCCTTATCTCGCAAAACAACGAGTCCTATACACCAATTTGATATCTAACTTGACAATAATAATAACCACCTTAAATTTAATTATTAATATAAAATTTATTTTAATTTTCATGAAACTCATAAAAAATTATATATAGATTAGCCAATCCTAAATATAAATATAAATAATAATAAAATAAAATATGAAACCACTAAGGTCAAAAAGTGAATACCACTCAAAACTTTATTTGATGTTATTAAGAATGTTGAAAGAGAGTTCATCTAAGTGCTCATCAAAGGGTATCATTTTGCTTTTTAATATTGTAAATACATTTGTCCTTACCAATACACAAATATGACTTTAATTCAGTGTGCTGCTTTTTACCACTCCAATAAAAATTAAAATATTAAAATATCATTTCATTGTTTTTCAAAAGTAAAATTTTATGATTTATTTAATAATGGTTATTTAAATTATTAATATTTTTTTTTCTTCGAAAATGATGTTTCAAATAAATTAATTAATTTAAATAAAGATAAAAGAATTAAAATTTTATGATTTATTTAACAATGGTTATTTAAATTATTTAATATTTTTTATTTTTTTCTTGGAAAATGATGTTTCAAAATAAATAAATAAATTTGAGGATTCACAATTTAATTAAATAGAGATAAAAAGTTAGATTTACAATGTTCATAATGATAATAACTAATTAAAAAATTAGATTTTGAATTTTTTTACTCATAAATAATATTAAATCATTTTAACCAATCCATTGAGTTAATGGAGAAATGTATTTTTTCTAATACATTTATTCATTCATTTAAGAATGGTTATTTAGTATATTGAGCAAGTATATTTTATGGTGGCATAAGATTATATGATGTGGGTAATAGTGTATTTCAACTTATATTTTTTATAGCTTATTTTTTAATGTTTTTAGTGTCTTTCTTAATAAGTATAATATGTATCCATGGACACAAAAATATGTGGTGGATAGATGTTTTAAAAGCAAATACAACTTTAATCAATTTGTCAAGAGAAAATACAATATATTTATGAATTTATAATATTATAATGATTTCATAGTTAATCCATGATAAATAACTTATTTGATAAATTATGTTTTTTTGGATAGAAGATCATCAAGTATAATTGTCCTTTTAATTGAGTATGTAATTTGGTATACCCAGCATGCATTTTCCTCACGATCATGTTGTCACACCTACAATTGTAAAGGATTCCTAAAGTAATCAACATCTAAATGTTGCTAATCAAAGTAATATAGGAGTACAACTTCGAAGACAACTTACAAATCTTTATTTTATGATATACTACACAAATAATACATCATATCAAATGTCTTATGTATATAAATATCATTCAATATCTTTATCAAGCCTCACTACGAGTTATTCTCTCTAGCTTGCATAGGTTGATAATTTTAGATGATTAAAGCTATGCATTTTGGAGATCCCAACAAGATTGAAAATTAAGAAATGTATATCATGATTGTATAGAATTTCCCTGAGTTTTTAGCTTTCTTAAAAAGAAATGGGAGGGATAAAAGGTGTCCTATCTTTTTATAAACCCATAAATAAGTTTCACTTCCCTTCACAGCGTTAAGTAAATAAAATGTTTTTCATGGATGGTATATCCATCAATAAGCTCGTCTCACCTTCACAAATTTAAGTGGAGAAAATGCTTTTTGTGAATAGTAAATCCATCAATAAGCTCGACCAACCTTCATAAATTTAAGTGGAGAAAATGCTTTTTGTGAACAATAAATCCATCAATATGCTCGACCCACTTTCACAAAATTAAGTGAATAAAATATTCTTTTTTATGGAAGATAAAACCATCTATAAGCTCAACCCACCTTCACAAACTTAAGTGAAGAAAATGCTTTTTATGGATGATAAATCCATTAAAAAACTTGATCCAACACCCTCACACACTTGATTCATTGAAGAATGAGGTTTAATAGTACCTTACTAGTGCAATACAATAATCCACTTAAAGACATTATGAAAAAACACACGTTCACAAAAATTTGAAAGGAATAATCATAATAGTCACTCCAATTTACCACTAAATCACAACAACAAAAATATTTTATTTATATTATTATCAACTAAGATAATAATAAAAAAAAAGAGTCACTTTAAACGTCATAACAATTAAAAAAAATGCAATTAAAAAAATAAAAAGGGAAAAAATGCTTTTATAAAGTAATCCACTTGAATGTAGAATAACAAACTTTGAAAAATAAAATTTTCACTACAAACTTAATTTATTTTTAATTATTATTATTTAAATGTAATAAAAAAAATCCACACAATTAATAATCAAAAATATTTTTTTTTAAAACATAACACATATTAGAAAAAACCATTTTAAGATTTGAATTTTATTAATTTTTCATATATTCTAAATTAAAATATTATATAAAAAAATATAAATGGTTTTGTAGATGACTTTTTCAATATTATAAAAATGATTACTTTTTTGAAAGATTGGAATCAAGCATACCTAATGAATTGAGTGTTTTAGTATATTATTAATAATCAAATAAACTTAACCTTTTTTTTATCATCATTATTAATTTTGATTCTAAAAAAATTACTTTTTAAGTGGTAAAATTTATATTCTTTTTTGTTTGAAACTTTGACTTTGTATTATTACTATGAAACATTACATTGGAGAGACCATTGTGTTACTAGCCACCTTGACGAGAAACTAGGCCAATATCATAGGTTAATTTTTTCAAAATAGAAGTGTTTTTTCAAGTGAGTTTTGCAGAATAAAGGATTGACCAAAGTTCCTACTACTATACTAGGAGTAACAAGCATTACAAAAGTTATGACTTTGTTTTGCAAAGCCAATTAGACATTGCCAAAATTGATAGATACTTTTCTTATGGACTAGAACATAACTGAGAATTGTAGAATGGTGGCAATGGAAGGTCATGAATTTGTTGTCTAGCGTTGAGTCATAAGTAGGGAACCATGGGCCTTTGTCAACAACACAACATGAGCCACCACGGGGATCCAGGAATTGCCAACGACCGATGAGTCATGAGCCGCGTACTTGTGATCACCCACGAACCATAAGCTATGATGCCAGTCTGAATTTTGACTTGAACCCTCTGTTGCAAACCATTTATTAGTGAGGCAACTCTAGTGACGGTCCCGTGGTTGACTAGGAACTCTGAGTCGTCCAACCACCCAAAAGTGAGGCTAACCTGTTATGTCCATGCCACCTGTGATGTCACATGAGGTTGATGGCTACCAACCACGACAAAGCATATAATTGTGTGCCAAACTGCTAATACCATGGGCGGGGTTGGAGTGGTTTGGTAACCTAAGGTTGAGGCACCCTCTACCATAATTGGTGAGCATGCCTTGTGGAATCCAAGCCCACCACCCAAATTCTACACCTGAGAGGTGATCCCTAGATTAAGGAATGATTTTATATTCTCCCCGAGCCAAGCCTAGCCTAAAGTGTGTGAGAGCTAGCTTGAAATTGTAGTATTAGAGCTCCATGGGTTTGCGTGATTAAAGCCTGCGAATGGTGATAAAACATGTGATTCTTTGAGAGGGTCACACCATGATTGTGAGACTAGGCTATTAACTTAGAGTCCTGAGCCAACTTGCAAATGGAAGAGGTCAAGGGTGTCTAAATGCAAAGCCCAAAGTGAGGCAGGCATTCGAGTGTCGAGAGAGCCAAAATATACTTAGGAGCAAACTAATTAAGAATGCGAGGAGAGGATATACACGACAGGCTTGACGACTCTGTAATGATAGAACATAGAACATCTTTGTCTCTAACGAACACTGAGCAAGATAGGACCTGAGTGATAGAAATATGCCAGGGAGATGACATATTTTCACAGTGACACCACTCTCATCCGAACTAGGAAGGAACCACTACAAACAATTATTCATCGCCATTATTTTTCTAGAAGTCAAGCCAAGATTATTGTATGATGCCCAAGGCTGAGCGTATGCGAGCATTAAGTCTTGGATATAACAAGTGTCCCGGTGAATTAAATAGTTGGCTAAGTGGCTTTCATTGCTGCTTAATCTTTTTCTGATCTACAAACATCGAGGCTAAGCACTTGTCGTGGGGGATAATAAAATTTATATTCAAGATTTTACATTAAAATGAATTGAAGTTTGGCATTGGCTTGTGACCAAGGAAACCAAACCAAATATAAAACTTCAATTTCCGTAATAGCTAAATAAAAAGTTAACTTAGTTTGGACCAAAAAGCAGGGAAGCATGTTTGTAATGCATGGCCTTTAGGGCCATTCTTATGTTGGTAGCAAAAATACCTAGGATTGAAAATTAAAAAAGAGGATAACAAAAAACCATATTTAAAACTTATTCGAGTCTGAAGCCTCAACATGAAAAAGGCTCTTAGTCACCTATTGGAGAACAAGTTGGATCAGTGGGCATGCCTAAAAGAGCTTTGATTCTCCCAAGTTTGTAGTCCATTAAACAAATATGTAACTGCATTTCATCCAGTTGAAGGAGAATTCCTCTTTGTCTTCATCCTTGTCAACTAGCACTTGACCCAACAATAGCTTTAGATGCTAATAAATATCAATGGCATGCATGTAGTGGTAGTAGCAACCCTTAGAAAGACCGATGGCTAGGGCTTAGCTTGCCACCTCCATGAGCACCTCTGAGTCGGTCATACATCCTTGTTCATTTGTAATATCCCTTTTTACTTGAGCAATCTCCTTCTGGATCTGCGGTGGAGTGAGTTCTTTGAATCGAGAGGTGGATCTCTCCACCTGTTGCTGAGATTGATAACCTCCCTACTTGTGATAATAAGCAGTTCGACGATGCACTTAGGCACGTTGATGGGGCATAATGAACATCCACTGGAAAGACTTTACGAACCTGAAAGAAAGGGCAATGTCAAGCAAGAAACAACGAAGGAAAGGGAACATGGGAGAGAGAGAGGCCCAACAAGTGATTATTTCACATTGAAGGTTCATAAGAGGCTAAACTTACCTAGCTCCGCTACTGAAACACATGAGCTAAGAAAGAAACAACAAAGGAGTCTAAAAACGTCGATGGAGAGGTCAAGGCACGACACAGTAAAAGGCATGAAGCTGTAGAAAGCGTGGAAGCAACCCATAACAATACTTGAAGTCAAACTAGTTGATCAGAGCAAATCACTGCCATGATTTACCATAAAACTTGATGTGATGTCATGCGCAAACACCAATCAATTATCCTCTTGTGCAGAGCAATGGAATTGAGCATAATGAGAAACCCCAATCTCTAAACATGGCCAATGTGCACCAAGAGTCTTGGTCAAATTGAAGCATTCGGTGCCCGAGAACGGTGGAACATCACCCACCAAAATCTCTTAGTGCGCCAAAAGGGAGGAAAGGACTTTTGACATGAGGGATGAGCCATACAACTCGAGCCCAGTACGATGGGTGTCATAAGGATCACGGGGGGAGGCAATGCCACATCTACACCTTAATACCTAGTGAGATAGTCACAATGCCCCCCTAAACATCTCATTCAAGGTTCTCTCTTTCTCTATATATAATGAAAAATTAACAACTATTAACCCTAAAAAAATGTAAAACTAAAGTTTAAATTTAAATTCAACTAAATCTTACATTAAGAAAAAAAAAATTTACATCAAACACCACAATAAAAATGATTTACAATAATTTTTAGAAATTAGAATTTAATTTGTCTAAAATTATTAATAAAATTATTATTATTATTATTTTAGAATTATAAATATTCCTAAAACTCTAAGATATCTTCTCTCATTCCAAACTTGCCTCAGCAAGATCTCAATGTTCAACCAGATTATTTAAAACACAACCCATACACAAATTTAATTCCAAAATTTTTTTATATTTATTCAAAATCCTTAACCACTTAAATCAATCTACTAAATTATTCATAAATAGTAATTAAATAATAATTTTTTTAATAAATAATATAATAATTAAAAAATACACCAATAGAATTAAAAAAATACAAATTTTCTTTCTCATTTAAAAGAATCATTTAGAATTATTGTTTTATTATACCATTTGAATTAAAAAATACAATTTTTCTTTTCTCACACAACATTAAAAAAAATCATCACTCACCATTTTTTGGCTATTATTTATTGAGACTTAAAATGGAAAATAAAGGGGGTTGATGTGCTTGTGTATGGGATATAGCCTCTAAAGGCAAGGGATCGGGTCTCCATCACCTTTTTCTTTTTAATTTTTAATAATTTTTGTAATTTTTGTAAAGGTGGAGGGGTTGTGGGTGTGGGTGGGTTTGTTTGTTTTTTCTATTCTTCCAAAACTAAACCCAAACCCAAACCCGGTTAAGGGAGGAAGCAGTAAATGGTGAACGACATTGGCTCCTCCGAAAGTCCGGGCAACAATCCGATTATCGATGCTATAAATTTCTTATTTCTTCTTTCCTTCTGCTACTTCTTTCTCCTGAGGAGAAGTTTAAGGACAAACAGAACAATAATTATTATAACAAAAACAGTAAAGAAAAGGAAAGCGGTGGTGCAGTGACACAGTGGGGTTGCAAAGGGGATTGAGATTCTCATAGGATCGATGGCTTCACTATTAGCCCCCGAAGGGCTGGTGTTGACATGCATTTGGGGGCCTCTATAAGCTCTCATGACTGGGAAGGCCACGGTTCTGCGGGATCTTCGCTTAAATGGGCCTTGATTCGTAGTTTTAAGGCGAGGACGGCAAAGGAGGAGGAGGTTCTAGAAAGCTCTAGAAATTTTGGTGGACAGGCGGAAGATGATCTGCGGAGGGACGGAAGGGGAGGTGGTGGCGGCAACAGCAGCAACATCGTCCGGGGCGCCACCACCTCTCGATTGGAAATTCTCTCAGGTCTTTGGCGAACGCGCAGCTGGAGAAGATGTTCAAGAGGGTATGTAAATTTCCGATTTTTTCTTTCTGGGTCTGTTTTGGTTTATCAATACACCCCCATTTTCAGTCAAAAATACATGCCAAGGATACGGATGCCCTGATTTTTTGCCAGACCTAATTTATCATATAATTGGTTTTGGTAATCTCTGTTTTATGCCTCTTTATGACCTTTTTCCATCCTCACCTCCGTTATCTGGGCCACTAATTTGCTAGTACCCCTGGGTTATGAGCAAACAGGCATTTTTCCTTCTCTCATCGGTTCTGCCCTTGATGATGCATCCATCTGTGCATCTGAAATGTTTTCCTGTTGGATATTGCAAAAATAAGGCACTGTTGTTCAATCATATCAAGCATCACAGTCTTTCAGTCTGTAGATATTCGAACACCCACATACTATCTTCTGTTAATGCTAAAGATTGACCAAATTGGACGAAGTTTTTCTTTACTCTTTTAATCCCCCTCCCGTCTATCTGTTGCTTCCTTTTTGCCAGATTTGCATAGATGGGCTGTCAACTTAAGAATGCAATGTAGTAGGTGTTTTCCTTCAGCAATACTGGTATTGACGATTGTATTGCACGAATATATTTGATAGGAATTTTACCCTTCTTCCTTTTATTCCCCATACCTGGACTCTTTTGCTATAGATTTGCAAAGATTCGGAGTTGACCCAAGGTTGCAGATTATTATTTCCTCATATTTTTTGATACAAATGACTGCCGACAAAATCAGTTAAGCATATACGATAAAGTGAAAATCACATTGAATGATCGAGTATAAAAAGCAAAGAACATTGAAAATTACAGTCTGTAGCTTCTGACTCTATTTTCTTTGGGCATCAGCTCTGGTGAAACGTTGAGAGGAACGAAACTGTATTGTAAATCACCATCTTGTCTGTTCAAATGTAATCTCCAAAACGTTAAGTATCTACAACCTTAGAAGAGTAATTAACATAGCCTTCGAAGCGTAATTCTTAGCCATGGCAAGGGCTATGATGTCATATATTGCATGAGCTTAGTTAGTTATCCATTTGAAATTGCTTGTTAATTTGATTAAAATTCACAGCTTTATTAAAATTTTGTCCTTTCAAAACCGGAACTGTTAGATGCAGATCCTTTCTTCAGATTTTCAGTTTTGGTAGACCGTATGGCTCCTGGAAATAAAACTTACAGATGACAACTTGGACTTATAATTTTAAGCCAAACATTTAATGTTTGGCATAGTAATTCTTCTGGTTTCAGTTTTACTGCATTGCATTCCATTGGCAAGTCTTCAGTGATTCTATTCCTCTTATCAGTAATAAATTCTTTTGGAAGTACAAGAACAAGGGCTGGGTGTAGTTTTCAGAGAACGGTATTTGTGTTAATTCTGTTACAGTGGCTATGCAATCTTGCTAAAGATGGTTAAATTTATGAAACTAGTGTATGGTATCCAAAATACACAAAACATGTATCATCTTCAATTGGCACAGTTCCTTTCTACCTTTTTCTCTTCACAGCAATACTTTGATGAGCATGCTGGCGGTAAATTTACTTTGATATCAGCAATGCTCTTGGTTAAAGCTGCTTTCTTTTGTCTTTCAATCTAGGTAACTGACAATGGCAACCACCTCTTCATGCTGGGTTCAATCTTACCTCTCCACATTGGCTTGAGTTGTTCTCAGCAGATGACGGTGTGTTCTCCCAAAAATATGCCTTCCCTTGCTGAAGATCAATGACAGCTTCTCGACTTTGTATTTTTTTTTTTTGTGTTTGACCAATAATCAGGCATTCTACACTCTTACTTGCTTGGCATTGATGTTTTTCATGTATGAGTAAGAGACTTCTGCTCTATGGACTTGAAAGTCATATTTTATTATTTTCAGCTTGCACATTATCAGTAGTTTTTCTTGTTGACCTCACCATGTGTTTCGAGCGTCAACTTTGGTGATGGGTATGATTTCTAACTTTTAGCTCTCCACATTGGTTCGAGGTTTTCTGGGCAGACAATGGTGTGCTCTTCTAAAAATATGGCTCCCCTTGTCTGAAAAATAATCAGCGTTCTACACTCTTTCTCGCTTACTTGGCATTGATGTTTTTTTTTGAGTAAGAGACTTATGTTCTATGGATTTGAGCATGTCATATTTTATCATTTTCACATTGCACATCATCACTATTTCTTCTTGTTGAACTCAGCATGTGTGTTAGAGTGTCAACTTTGCTGATGGGCATGATTTCTAACTTTTGATAGCTGTATGGTGACAAGTCTAGTTCTAACTGGATGCTTTACCCTTGTGTGGTTCTGCCATTCTTTGTGGGATTCTTTTATGTTTGCTGTTATGCTTTTAGCACTTCATTGCGATAGATTATGGGATGTATATCAATTGGACTGCTCTGGTTACCTATGGACATTTTCGTTTTCAACTTGTGGAAGGCCAGTAAGTGTAAACCAAGTAGGAATTTGTTTGTGGGTTTTAACTTTATAGTCACCTAAAAGCTTCTTTATGTGCAATGGCGACTTATAAAGTGTAGTCTTCTCAAGAATTAATATATTCACACCTTTGTTCAATGATTATTGTTGTAATTTATGTCTGTGATTGTATTCTGCTGTCGCTTTGATGCAACAAGCAATTTATACACTGATAGAATTGAAATTCTATTATTTATGGGAAGCTCATTGTGGTACAAGTTGATTATTATTTATTGGGAAATGTTTCATCTGAGCCGTCAAGTATGGCAGTCTCTGTGTAAGTGTTAAGTACAACACTAGATCCAAATCAAAATGAGGGTCTTGAATATCTTCACCAATTTGCATTTAAAGTGGCTGAGCTTTTAAACTCATGACTGGAGCTTTTGCAGCTTCCCATTCCAGCCATGCAGACTTATGAGCGTTTTGCAGCCTGTCTACACTCTACAACACTTGCTAAAAATTAAAATAGACAAAAAGGGTCTTGAATATTCTTATCAATTCCCATTTGAAGTGTCTAAGCATTTAAATTTTACTTACTATAGCTGTAGAAGTCTGCAATTCCAGCCCGATTGAGCAATGAGTTTTAATTTTTCTTTTTTTGTTGTTAAAGCAGATTTCTTGGCATTCACTGGTTGTCATACTTGTTTTATGCAGTTGACATCATCTCAGCAATTGAGTTTGATAAGACTGGTGAGCATCTTGCTACTGGAGATCGTGGTGGTCGTGTTGTACTCTTTGAGAGGACAGATGGAAAAGATGTAAGTTTCGAGTAGACCTCAGAGTATGTGTGGTGGTATATTTATTCTAGTTTTCTGGTATAGGCTACGGATTCCTTTGTTTAGAGCTACCCATGTCTATTCTAATCCAAATTTCAGCAAACTTGTTTCTTGTATTGTCATAAATATATATTTTTTAGTTATAACACCTTTTTTTTAAAGGAGTTTGTTCATCTTGGCCATTGAGTGAATAACAGAACATCTTGTTTGAAAATGTTCAATATTCTTCTTTTTCAAAAATGTTTTAGTTACATTCTCGAAAAGAGTTGGAGAGAATGGATTATCCTATTACAAGGCATCCTGAATTTCGCTACAAAACAGAGTTCCAGAGTCATGAGCCTGAGGTAATCTTTTTCATTTTTTATGTGTATTTGTAGTATATATATTTAGCTCAGGTTTGATAACAATTGCCCAAAGTCATTTGGATATGCTCAGATCATCTACTTTCCTGTTGCCAGTTTGACTATTTGAAGAGTTTGGAGATAGAGGAGAAAATCAATAAGATCAGGTGGTGCCCGTCAGCTAATGGTGCCCTATTTCTTCTTTCGACAAATGACAAAACTGTCAAGTTTTGGAAGGTAATATTGGTGTGAGCTTTTTCATTTAATATTAGTATCTCTTTTGTTTTGTTTGCCTGTGCAACAGGGGAATAAATTTAAAATGAAAAATGAAAAGTTGTGTACTTGAGAGCTTCAATGCTTATTATAATATCTATCTATTAGCAGGATGTTAAGAAAATCTTGCATTTTATGTTCTGTATCGTTCAGGCTCTTCTTTTTAACAATGTTTTCCTTATCTTTAGCTTCCCATCAGGTTACTGCTAAAGCTTGCACCCTCCAAGGTCAATATGTGTTGAGTTTGAATGGGCCTTCCTTATTGCCTAACCATTATTAAAAGGTTTATATGCAGTGCTTTCTTACATTTGTCTAGTTCTCCATACTTGACCTTGTGTCCCTTGCATTTGCTAATTGCCAAATTCATTCTGTTTATTCTCACTATATGCTTACTATGCTGCATGTAGACTACTGGTTCAATTAGTTTTATGATATCTTTCCTTGCCAGTTGGGGAAGTAGTTGGTGATGCCTAACTGATTTGATCACTGCTTCCAGCCCCTCATTTGTACACTATCATTTTTCTGAGTAATTCAGTCGCATAATTTCAGTTTTGCTTGTATGCGTCTATTCTTTTTGTGTTTTCTTAAAGACTAACATGTTCCACATGTTTCTTTCTTCTGGTTATATGGTTTATGAAAGGAATTAAAGAATTAAAGAGCATCTTCTTTCAAAATTGCATTCCTCAATCTGAATATTCACGACCAAATACCAACATTGAGGATAGACCACAGGCAGATAAAGATAATGATAATTATAATAATGACCAACAAATGTCCACAAGAGCAGGTCAATGGGATTGCTGAGTACAATGATGTCAATACAAAGCTGGAGTACCAAAAGGTATCCTACATAAAGAACAAGAAATGAAGCATGAGGTCTATGCTAAAACATGGAGAACATGAAAAACCAGTGTTGCAAACATCTTGATTTTATCACGATAAAATTGTGAAATTGCAATTTTTTTTGTCCAGCTGATGTTCGCTTATTTTTACCAATATTTTTGATGGTCTCTTAATTTTGCTGATGTTTGCTGTTTTTTACCAATATTTTCCCGATTTTTACAATATTTTGGTTTTCCGGACCCTTGCCGATTTTATCCAGATGCTGATATTTGCAACGTTGTGACAAACCCTTGGCTTCAAAGTGTGGGTGTCTGCAACAGGATGTAGATGTACAGAGAGAGAGGATCCAGGAGCTAGATCATGGTCTGCTGGATCTCTCTCTCCTAACATCTGAGTTCAAATGAGCAAAATTCAAGATAGTGTCTGGAGGAAGTGCTAGGGGAGGATTTGGACCACTCACTGTGCTGCTGTCTAGAATAAGTATTCTGCTGCTGATGCCTGGGTGATCTCATCTGCCTGCTGGTAAGAGATCTGGCCGGACAATGTCCTTGAGGTCTCCAGGGAGGGAGGATGGTCCCTTATGTCTTCACTGATCTAGAGTCAGAAGCAATGCTGTAGAGACACTAAAAAAAAAATAAAATCAATAACATAATCAAACATTGAGGCAAGCGAAAGACTGCCATCATTGTTGCAGTCATCCGACGTAAATTGTTTTAGATATACTGAAATCTTATGCGAGTCTTTGTTGTGAACTATATGATAAGTAAATCTTTACTTCTTAATTGATATTCCCCTGATTTGTAACACTTATGCGCCATTTCTTTTTTGACTGACCTTGTTTCCTAAGTATTTTCTCTTGGAGGGCATCTTTAGTATGTTACTGGAGGCAACTGGCCTTTCTGTCCTTGATATGAACTCCATATGTTATTATTTCCAGTACCAACTCAATGCTAGAGGAAGGGTGCTTTGACTGTCCTAGGTTTTTTGACTGATTCAGATATACTCATCTTCTGATGGCTATCCCACCGGGCCAATAGTTTAACCCCCTTGGTTCCACGGACAAGAGCTAGCGTGTATTAGAGAGACAGTTTGGACATTCGCAAGGCCCTATTGTTTTGCAGGTTAAGCAGCTGTAGCCGACAAGACAGAAATGCAGAGGGACAATCGTTAGGTGATTGGAAACTATACAGAGTGTCAAGTTGGACCTAGAGGATATTTAGGAAGAAGCTGCTGTACTACATGAATAGGCTCTGATAGGTAAGTTTACTGGCCTCTGGTCCCATTTGAAATATTATTAGAGCTTGGATGAAAAATATTACAAAGAAAGAAATGTACATATATGTATAAAACTGCAATGAAGGTACAGAGGTATAAAACACTAAGTGAGTTTGTCCAAGACTGGAAAGGTGGACAACTCATCACAATAACATGTCAAGAGAGAGTGAGAGAGGAAGATCTGATGATGGGGTTGATGATGTCAAGGTCTCCTGAGTTTGATGGCTGAGAGAAAGGGGTTACACTGGGCACTGGCTCACTGTGGGGGTCTTCTGGAACCATCAAGTAGCCTGGCTGCATGCTCCTAACATCCGATGTTGACAGAAGTAAACTCCATATAGATCTCTGGTTGCTCCTCCGGATCTGGGAAGTAGTCTATCGGCCAGGGGGGGAGGGAGAGTGCTCTACTCTGGATCCTTATAGAGAATTTTTTGTATGGAAGAGTTTTCTTTGTGGCAGTATTTGAAGGGATGATGTTGAGAGATGGAAAATCTTGGAAGTAGTGCCTTTTGTATGTGGAAAAATAGAATTTATTAAGACTTTAGGACCTAAGTTTTGACACTATCAAGGAAGGTCGTCTCTGAGGTTCCAATCTGGGTCAGTCTAGTTTTATTCCAATATGTGGAATCTATGTTGCATGGACACTGATACATTTCTGCTGGATTTTTTTTGAATTTGACATCTGGATGTGGGGAACTGATATATGAAAAAATATAAATATAAAAAAGATGTACCAGAGATATATAACTCAAATCTCTGAATATATTTTTGCCCCAAATCCTTGTCAGAAATTCAGAATTGCAGACAGCTATGAGAGACTTATATTTGTCTGTTATAGGACTTGGCTATTTCAGCGTTTTTTTATTTATTTATGTTTTTTAATGTGCTTTTAACAGAAAAGGGCTATTTTGGATGATCCACCAACTTGAAATTTGCGCCAAGCTGAAAACATATCTCTAGGAGATCCTCCAGCACTTCTAAATATGAAGCACATCCCAGTGGATCTGGATCCACGACAGAGATCTTGGTTTAGCAATAGGTGGATCTTGTAACATGGTCTGGGATCAGTGTACCTTATGAAGACTATGAACACGATTGGACCAAGTTTCATGGATACAGATAAGGTATTCGGAGTGGATATGGCAAATTTTACCCTTGTTAGTTAGCCCCTAGGCACCGCCTTTGGACTTTGTAGCTCAAGTGTTATAATAATCAATAACGATAGTACGATACACAGTTTCTAATTAACATGTCATTTCTAAGCGCTCAATAATAATATTATTTATAACACCCTTCTATTCTGGTCATTTTACATGCTTTAGTGAATGTGTCATGCCTAGGCATGCAGTATAAATATTATTTGTAACACATTGGTCATTTTACATGCCTGTTCAAAATACAAAAATGATAAACCTTGGACAAGCAATATGTTGGCGATCCACAAGGTAAGATCTTCAAAACAGGGACCGGAAGTTAATTGTATTGGCCATCCTTCTTTCTGACCATCGACTTGTTAAATTTCTAATACCGGCCAGATTTATTTGTCACGGCAAATTAATTTATCCCTAACAGTATTTATTAACCCAAGTAAACATTGATTTACTAAAAAATAAAGTCACTACTTCTAGAATTAAAAATATGCAATTGAAACAAACCAGACAGTTCAATCACACATTGCAAAGTTAATTAACCCACAATCAGTTATTCATCATTTCATTATCTGGAAAGTCTGGGTTTCTCGAACCACAAAAATACAAGGAAAAATACAGATCTGAAACCTACAACTCGGCTCCCTCATAATGAATTCGGCCCAGGTAAATCAGCCTCAAGGAAATCTGCCTTCGGATCGCGTATGTAAATCATCTAGACAAGTATCTTAGTAAATAGCCGGGGTGGAGGTAGCAGATCCTGAAGCGTCCAGCTTACGGAGTTTCAGTTTCACTCGTTTCAGAAGCAACACATGTAGCATTTGAGCATAAATATGCCTGTCCCATTGATCGAGTGACTTCATACCTCTCCTGATGGTCGAGCAATAAATTCCTCTCCTGTTAGTCAAATGGTTTTCATTCCTCTCCCTTACAATCGAGCGATCTCGTGAGGTATGAGCAAAGCATAGATGGACCAGGCCTGAGCCTTGATAGAGCCAGTGATTTGATATGTTAGGGGATAGGTATGGGGATAACAGATAGGCGGGCAGTTAGGCATGCTAGCTTGTGAAAATGAGAGAGAGAGAGGCGATGAGGAACAATGAACCAATGGAAATTGGCCCGAAGAACTTGGCCTCTTGCAACTCGATCTGCACCCTCCTGCAACTTGATCTGTGCCTTGCCACTAATGCACATTGGGAAAAACCCAAAACTCCAACAACTCAGCCTCCTCCATACAAATACAATCTCCCTTCGGGATCTCGGCCTTGCAATCTCCTCATACTCAGCCTCCTTGGATTCACAGGAACCCACTTCCACTTATCCTTCTCCATGCACTTGTCCACTAAGCCATTTGCACTTCAAAGAAAATTGCTTTTTGTGATGATTCGTTCACGCAACTTGTGCTCATCGTCTTGTGCCTCCATCTCTTCACTTGGCTCCCTATATAATCTTCACTGAGTTGAAACCCCTAACTCCAATCTTCCTTGTAGAACCATTTTGGATATCAACGGTTGAGATTATTTTCAAGTCACTTAAATAATTAAATTACTTAGAAAATAGCTCAATAGTCCACAATAATTACTTTAATTTAATTATTGTGCATTTCCTAAGTGAGACTTAGGAAAGAAGTCAAATCACTAGAAAAGGCAAATAATGTCTTGCACATGTTAAGTTACCAAGCCGTTGTAGAAGACCTTCTGAAGCTATTTACATCAACATGATTTGCTAGTCGAATGAGATCACTGTTAACTGAATAGTTAACGTTTCCACCATCGACATAACATTTGATAATGTTATTAATGTCCAACAAATGACCACAAAAGTAGGTTAATAGAAATAAAAAATGTATCCATTGTTAACAGAATGTCGAACTGTATTGAGATTTATTCTCTACGAATTAGCAACTTAATATTATCAGTAAAATGTCCAGATTCCCCTAAATCAATATACATTAACTTTACCACTTTTTGTATCCTTGATTCCGACCATGAACATAGAACTCTTCCTCTTGCTTGTGTTCATCCACATTAAATGTTTATTTTTGGATAGACTATTGACAGAATGCTCTTTGTTGTTTTTCATCCCACTATCACTTCTTGCAAACTTTATTTATATGCCCAGATTTGCCACAATAAATACATATAATGTCTTTTCTTCTTTTAATTGACTTATTCCCTTCACTCTATTTACTGCCTTTGCTCTTAAGCTTCATTGGAAGTACTTTCTCAGAGGGCTCAATCCTATGCTTATTCCCAAACTGCTTGTTCCATCTCTTTTTATGTGAAAGCTTAGTGCTCAATTGCTCAAATGTTGGATATTTATTGGTACTAGTAATGTTGAAAGTCTCAATAAAATTTGCATAGGAAGAAGACAAAATTTTCAAAGTTATAGCCATCATGTCTTTTTCTTCTGTTGTCCTGTCAATTGATTTCTACTATCCTTGATTTTTAGCAAATGGTTTCGCAAGGAATTGGGTTTCTCCATTTTAATTGAGAGTAACATGATTACATAAAACTGTGTTACCTTTGTATGAGGTTTCATGCATATTCTATGTGTTCTCTCACATGACAAATGGACCATCTTTTAACTTCGAGGTGTACCCCATTCATCAATGAGAGCTTGATCAGCATCATGACCTCTCAATTCTTTGCATCATATTTTTCTGGGCATCTACTGTGATTTCACTCCAGATATCTTTCCCAATACAAGTTTGTTCAAACATTTGTGTTCAAATATGGCAAGCATTATTTGTTTACATGATTTAGATTTGACTTCAAATTTTTCGTATTTATCTAACATTATGTGAAATAAATTTGCCATTTTTAATGTTTTCAATACAAGGAACATGTCTAAATTCATTCTTCTGACTCAGTGATTAACAGTCAAACGATCTCCCAATTTTAATAACAGCAACAAGATCTAAACTTTGAATAGATTTTTTTTTCCTATGCTAGAAAATCAGAAAAGCAACTCTTCTAGACTATCACTCCAACACAGTGTTGCGGCGGAGCGCTCCCCCCCGTTCCCTCTCCCAATCCACACTTCGGGCAGGAGCGACTCGGGAGCGGGTCGGGAGTGCGCTCCCTAAAATTTTTTCGCTCCCTGCCTTTTCAGGAGCGTTTTGCCTTTTTTGCAATTTTTTTTGGTAGTAATGTTCGAAATGCAATTTTTTTAAAAGAAACAAATAATTTTTGAGTGGGGCAGCTTAATGATCAAGTCTAGGCCCTAGTATTGATATGCTATTCATGGTAATGTGAATTTAAGTAAAATTGACATTCTCCTTAAATCTTCATTTTCATCCTTTTACTTAAATTTTTAACATTACCATGAAATGACTTAGGATGTTTGAGAGTGGTTCCGGCCTCATTGGATTTCATATGGAGAAAGTAGAATTTTAGATTTCATTCAAAATCCAGCAGACTTATCAGTGTTTCAGGATTTCAGGATCGGGGGATTGCAATGTTTCCATTGAATTTTGTCATGTATTAGGGTATGGAACTCGTATTTAATCAAGAGCACTAATCCCTTTATGTACCTTGATGTTAGTGACATTGGTTGTTGAACTCATCTATCATGATTCATGACCCTCCTAAAAATGTACGCATCACTCAAACACAATCTTGACTTGACATGCTATGCTTTTTCTATCTTATGTTAATGCTTAGAGGGTGATATTAATGACAAAGATCCCTATACAGATACAGAGGTGATGACAAAGATACCTCTGGATATTAATGCTTAGAGGGTGATATTAATGACAAAGATCCTGATTTTCCAACAAGACT
>APFE031751815.1:84649-184903 GCA_000404065.3 Pinus taeda | reverse complement strand
GCAAGAGGCCCAAGCATAAGCAATAGATAATAGATTTACTTGTCTTTTCTAGTTTCTAGTAGTTTTTATAACTATTGACTCTTTCATATTTATTATGATATTTTTTTAAACAATATATGACAATTTAAGTTTGAAGTTGGTAATTATAATTCATTAGTAATGAATTATGAATATGATGCTTCATGAAAGTTGAAAGTTGTTTCATTTCATTTCATTCTATAACATTTCATTTCATGTTAGATATTATTTGTTGTAATGGTTACACTTAGCTTACAAGTACAACTTTGGTGATCAATGATGATAGAGGTTATATATTGAATTTTGGAAGCTTGAAACTTTAATATTGATGAATCACGAGACTCAATATGTTGTATGTTACTATATTACTAACTTGTGGACGTGGTTGATGAATATTATAACTTCTAGATGATTGTTGTTATATTGTTCAATCTATGTTTTTTTTTATGTTTTTTATATCTAATTCATTATTGTACATGTTTTTGTTGACCAATCCTTGACCATGACACACTTTAACGGATAGCTCTTTGAGAGTGGTTCCGGCTTCATTGGATTTCATATGGAGAAAGTAGAATTTTATATTTCATTCAAAGTCTAGCAGACTTATCAGTTTTTCAGGATTTCAGGATTGGAGGATTGCAATGGTTTCCATTGAATTTTGTCATGTATTAGGGTATGGAACTCTTATTTAATCAAGAGAACCAATTCCTCTATGTACCTTGATGTTAGTGACATTGGTTGTCGAACTCCTCTATCATGACCCTCCTAAAAATGTACGCATCACCAAAGACAATCTTGACTTGACATGCTATGCTTTTTCTATCTTATGTTAATGCTTAGAGGGTGATATTAATCAATGTTGTGAAAATCGTGATCGGGATTAAATCGGCGCGGGGAACAAATTGGAAAAAATCAGAAAAATCGGGAAAAAATCGGGAAAAAATCATTTGGTACAAAAATATTCATTTTTTTTTTTCATTTTTTTAATATCTAAAGTTAAAAGTTTATAAAATCGTGCTGCCCCGACCCCCCACGATTTTTTAAGAAAAAATTGCGATTTTATTTTATTTTTTTATTTTTTTGTTTAATTTTATTTATCTTTTTTAATTTATTCTCTTGTTTAATTGTTCTAATTCTTTATTTGTTGTTTAATTATTATTATTATTTTATCTTTATTTATTATTTATTATTTCTGCGTTGTTTTATTTGTTTTTATATTTCCTTGGTTTGTTCAGTATAAATCGGCAAAAAAAGTTTAGGCAATTTTTTCGTATAAAAATCGCGATTTGATCGGCAAGGTGAAAAAATCGCGATTTAATTGCGATTTTCACAACACTGGTATTAATGACAAAGATCCCTATACAGATACAGAGGTAATGACAAAGATACCTTTGGATATTAATGCTTAGAGGGTGATATTAATGACAAAGATCCTGATTTTCCAACAAGACTAAAAAATTAGACATTTCTTGTGGTGGCAAGAGGCCCAAGCATAAGAAATAGATAATAGATTTACATCTCTTTTCTAGTTTCTAGTAGCTTTTAGAACTATTGACTCTTTCATATTTATTATGATATTTTTTTAAACAATATATGACAATTTAAGTGTGAAGTTGGTAATTATAACTCATTAGTAATGAATCATGAATATGATGCTTCATGAAAGTTGAAAGTTGTTTCATTTCGTTTCATTTTATAACATTTCATTTCATGTTAGATATTATTTGTTGTAATGGTTACACTTAGCTTACAAGTACAACTTTGGTGATCAATGATGATAAATGTTATATATTGAATTTTGGAAGCTTGAAACTTTAAGATTGATGAATCACGAGACTCAATATGTTGTATGTTACTATATTACTAACTTGTGGACGTGGTTGATGAAGATTATAACTTTTAGATGATTGTTGTTATATGGTTCAATCTATGTTTTTTTATGTCTTTTTATATCTAATTCATTATTGTACATGTTTTTGTTGACCAATCCTTGACCATGACACACTTTAACGGATAGCTCTTTATGGGCATAATCTCTGATATAGTATGAGGATTCATTCCATAGGTATAATCTTTGACATGGGTTGGTGGCTTTATAATTTCTGAACAGTTCATTTAGAATAACTGCTTATTCTCGTGGTGGTGACCCTATTCACTCCTCACACATCAATCAACTTTGGTGGCAGTTCAATGGCTCAAAAGGGCGGCAATGACCTTTTCCAATGGTTTCTTTGATTGGTATTACCTCTGATTTCAACCATGACCTCAATTGCTGAATTCCTCATGTTCTAGGAGATGGCTATGTGTTTAGCCCCTGATTGCAGCCTCTTTGAAAGTGACAAGTGGCTATGTATCACACAATGAATCAATGATTTTACCTTTTTGGTTGTTTAATGCTCAACTTTTTATTACTGCTTGGGAACATTACATTGGATATGCCTCTGTGATAATGACCGCCTTGAAGGGAAACTGACCCAAAACCATAGATTGAGTTTCTTTAGATTACAAGTGTTTTTTTGATGAGTTTTTCAGATAAAATGAAGGAGTGGCTAAGATGCCTATTACTATGCCACGAGATACAAAAGATATGGCTTTGTTCTACAGAGCCACTTATACAATGCCAAAACTACAAGACATTATTCATTTCCAACCTTAATAGGATGAAGAGCCATAGTATAACCTGATACCATCCAGAGGCCATGAAGCCGCTGTTTCGGAGGGAGCCACAAGCTAGGAACCTTGAGCCATCCTTTAGTAACAGACAACGAGCCTTTATCCCTCAAGGCACTGCGCACCACTAACCTGGGAAGCACAAACCATGAATTTTTGATGAACCACGGGTGGTAGACCTTCTTTGAGCCATGAAGCACAGCCTGTGAGGTCACCCCAGAGCCTTGAACCAGTGGTAGACCTGTTTTGAGCCACGAAGCACAGTCTATGAAGCCACCCAAAGCCGGGGCCTTGAACCTCCAGACACGAAAGAAAAATCTGCAGGGCAACACTCTTGACAGTCTGCTTGTTGGCCACCTGCTCCGAGTCATGAATTTTTCTAGAAGTGAAGTCATCCATTCCAAGCAACACCTCCCACAGATTCCTGTGAAGCCACCTGCTATTCGCCACAGAGAAGCTAAGTATTGTATCCTTGAGCTGCAAACGACAAACATAGGCTGGAGCAGGCTGAAAACCTGAGGTTGCATACACCACGAGTCTGAATTCTGAGCCCACCATCCTAATGCTGTGCGTGACAGTTGCTCTGATGGTTGATGAGGGTCACAACTTCACATGCTTATACCTGACTCTGCATTACCGGAGCCTGGGAATGGTGATGAAGCAGATGATACTCTGAGAGGGCCGCACCATGATGGTGAAGCTGAGCAGCCAATTGAGAGTTCCAATCCATCCTGCAAGCAGAGGAGTCCGAGGCTAGCCGAATGCAAGTCTGAGAGTAAGGCATACATTCCAGCGTCGGGAGAGCTAAAAAATGCTCAGGAGTGTGCCAATTAGAGAATGTGAGGAGAGAATAAACACGATAGGTATGGTTACTCTTTGATGATCAAGCCAATATCATCTTTTTCAATAATGAACAACGAGCATCGCATGACCTGGGAGATAAAAATGAGCCAGAGAGATGATGCTTGCTTGCGCTGACGCTACCCTTGTCCGACTCAGGTTGGAACCACTGTACATCATCATTCATTGTCATAATTTTCCCACAAGTCGAGCTAGATCTGTTGTGCAATGCCCAAGACAGGATCAATGTGAGTATCATATCACAACTATACCAGGCGTGCCATGGAATTAATGAACTAAGAGAATTTGGCATTTGATTCATTCTCCATTATATGAATATCAACCAGTATGTTTTTCTCATTAAGACCTTAGCAGGGTCTGTTAGTCTGTGAAGGTGAGTTGCACAGAATCATGGTTAATGTTTTTACACTCTTGAAGGAAACCAGCTGCTGATGGATATCACCTTGCCATCTAGAGAATTGGGCATTTGATTCAGTCTCCATCATATTAATATCTTCCCATCATGCCTTTCTTAGTACCTGAGCAGGATCTGGTATTCTATAAAGCCTTCTAAAATATGGGAATTAACCCAGGAACAGCAGCTAATAGAAATCTGTTAATTGTATGATATTAACTTGTAAGTGTTGGTTAATTCATGGTATGGTGGATCAGAATAGGATGCATGTCTCTATAAAATGAGGTCTAATATTGGACCAGATGAAATATCTGAAACTTTTTGTTGTCACATCTCCATTTGACAATAAGGAAAGTTCAACTATCACCTTGAACATGTTGACTCTATTGCCATAGTTTGATAGTTTAGTATTTTTAGAGAAACATGTTTGGACCTTCAAGAACAGTCTGATTGATAACATTATTTAGCATGCCCTTTCTTGCTACCCCCTACCTTTAAGAATTTTTTTTGTTACAATCTTGTAACATGCTCCTTCAATCTAATACTTGGAGGATCTAAATAAGTGATTTTTAACTAAGCTTTCCATTTTTTGAAGGAAACGGACAACCTTTTAAAGTAGCACACCACACTACCCACCTTTGTTTTCATTTGAGGTTCTAATAAACACACAAGATTTTGTTGCCTTTTAGATTAAATGTTATGTTTGGGCTATATGCAGTTTCTTGTTGAAATCAGGGGCTTACCATAAAACTGTTTTTGGCTTAAGCCTTACTATGATTGGCTGGACTGTGGATCAGGTTCATGAGAAAAAGATAAAGAAGTTGTGTGATATGAACATAGACTCATCAGCACCTTCAGGAAATGGAAGCATGATTATGGAGAGCTCTGTGATAAATCCAATATCACATACATCATGTTCTTCCAATGGTGGTCCTTTGGAGCAGACTAGTGGTCACCCTAGCAATGACTTTGTATTTCCTCCTGGGGGCATCCCTTCACTCCGTTTACCTATGGTATGGATATTTTCAAATATATGCCATTGGCATTTTAGTTTTTTTCTTTCTTTTAAAGCATCTTTGTGGTTTTTATGCAACATTTAGCATTAAACAATTCTTTGTGCGCCTAGAAATGATTGCACCCATCTGACCACTAAATCTACACATTTCCAATGGCAGATTCCCGTAGTAGTATTCTTAAATGACTGTTAATATAAAGATGTGCAGGAATTAATGTTCTAAACATTTTCTATACAATATATACGTATACTTGACATTATGTTGGCACAGAAATGTGATAGTTCATGTGGTTTGTGTTAATAGGTGGCCAGCAGCGAAACAAGTTTAGTTGCTAGGTGTCGGAGAGTATATGCTCATGCTCATGATTATCACATAAATTCTATTTCAAACAACAGGTACAGTGAGTTCTTTCTCCTTTTAAATCTTCAGCATGTTTGAAGATAAATATTCCTTTTCAATTTTCTAGTGTTGCTGATCAGGTGTTGTTACTCAAGTCTAAATGGTTCCATGGTATACTTTCTTTAAGAGATTCAGGTGGGCATATAATTTCCAGTTCTGTGTCTATACAAAGTTTTATTTTCAGGGTCTAGTGTTTGTACTGGAGGATATTATCCTATCAGGGTTGCACTGATGGAAGAAAGCTATATCTTTTCTGTAAGAGGATGCAGTTTTTCTACTTGTGTTCAATGACATCACACCCCCAACCTTGTTACCAGAAGATTGACATTGAGGTGCTGGAAACACATTTTGGTGCTTCAGAGACATTTACTTGTATAGATTCCTCTGAAACATGGTTTAAATGTTTCAGATTTCTGAAACGCTTTATCATCCCTCTGGGGTGGTGTATTGTCTGTCTGAGCTGGTGTTTTCGTCACTTAAACAAAAGGAACGGTAATTAAAAACAAGAAAAGAATGCTAACAACAATTTATTACAAATCAATAAATATGTTGGCAATTCAAGTGAGTTTATTATAAATCCATTCTCACAAGGCTACTAAGGCAGAGGATAGACAGGAAGCTAGTTTGAGAGTGAATGTGTCAGCTATAGGTAGGTTAAGTCGATTTTTAGACTACAATTGTCCAAAAGCAGAACTATTGAATAAATTAATTAGATAAATCTGCTTGCAGGTTTAAAATTTTTTGCTCTGTTAAACTAGAAGCCATGAATATTGGTATGTATAAACTATGCACATTTGATTGGGAAAATGTTCCTTTTTTAGTAATGTCTTAAAGGGGATGGAAGGATATGGGCAATACAGCACTTATACAGACATTTTGTAATTTTGGGGGTATTTTGAGACAGATTTGATTATCTGTTATAATATTGCATTTAACATTCAGCTATATTCTTTGCATAGAAACACATGATCAGCATTCAAAATTGGAATTATATTATAGAGAGAAATTTCTATGGGTCAGTTCCTAAGTTGCGTGATATGGAGAAATGGGTATGCATTTCTGAAATGAAGGCGCACTGGAAACGTGACCCCCAAAAATTTGGAAACGGGGGATCTTCATCATTAGTATCACCTGTTGCCTCTACCTCAATTTTCTAGCTACATGAGTTAGCACCACCCAATTTTGATGAATCTGCCTAATCCAAGCTTTAAATTAAGCTACAAAAAACCTAGCATGCTTGATCAATGATTCTGGTTTGAGTGAAGGGGAAATTTTTGCTAAGGCCATGATAGAGGTGTCCAACTAGCAATATCACAAACATTGAGGACCGAAGGACATAAAGGGTTTGATGCTCTTGATTAACTACCAATACTATACCTTCATGCATAATATAATGTAATCAAAATAATTGTGAATTTCTGAAAACTGTTAAGTCTGATGGATTTTGAGTAGGATACGAAATTCTATCTTCTCCATATGAAGACTGATGAGGTTGGAAACACTCTCAAACATTCTGAAACATTTAGTGGTTATGTTAACAATTAATTCTTTTACACTATTAATTAACAACATTTTGGTGCGATATCAGAAACATTGAGGACTGAGGGACATAAAGGGTTTGATGCTCTTGATTAACTACCAATACTATACCTTCATGCATAATATAATGTAATCAAAATAATTGTGAATTTCTGAAAACTGTTAAGTCTGCTGGATTTTGAGTAGGATACGAAATTCTATCTTCTCCATATGAACACTGATGAGGTTGGAAACACTCTCAAACATTCTGAAACATTTAGTGGTTATGTTAACAATTAATTCTTTTACACCATTAATTAACAACATTTTGGTGCAAAATAAGAGTGAAACCCTTTTTAAAGAAAAAATTCCGGTCTTAGAGATTTATAGAAGTCTCATTATTCGTAATTGACCTTTGATTAGGCAATAAGACCAAAAATGTGGGTCCCAACAATTAAATCAAGGAAAAATCAGACAAATTTCATTTGCAAACGCATTGTACTACAGACGTTGAAATGCGTATGTATAAAATGCATTTTTGATATGTGAAATGTGTTTCATACGAACTTGTTGACACCTAATCATAGGGGTTGGGTGAACAATTGTAATTAATGTAAATAAATAATAGAAAAGATGGAGAGTCACCAGGAGATGAACTGAACAGTCACTCTCTCTTGTATATAATAATGAACAACCTGAATGAATAACATGATTTGATTTGAGGAGTTACCTCCTGGCCTGACATGGTATTAGAGCCAACGCCATTTTTGGCTTCCCTCTTTAATTTGTAACTCCTATTTTGCCTATTTTGCCTATATTCTGAATCCTATGCACACTGACATCTCTCTCACTATTATTCTGCTGATTCTGGCTAGCCTGGCAGCTCTGACGCTTCCATTGGTTTGACAGTGATCAACAGAACCATACCTCCCATCCGAGAATACATAGTCGTGGTATAACGCTTCCTGTGTTGCGATATTGTGGTGGTATTATATATAATGTTTGTTTTCATATAACGCTGTTTGACATTCTATTTGGCAATCTCATGGCATTCGTTGTTGTGTTCTTGGCCTACATGTTCTTCTTAGAGCCATATTTTCATATAATGTACCCGGAGGTGTACTTTGATAGTGTTTCGTAGGCCCCATGGTATCGCTGCTTCCATCCGTGGTATTGCTATGGTATATTGCTGTGCTCCCATACACATTCACGACATTGGTTTTTTTCTTATGTAATCATGTCATTCAAGAACCATCTGTAAAGAAAATTGCGACTTGTAAATACTTCGTCTTCGTCGTCTTGGGATTCTGAGTGGGCAAAGCTTAGGGCTTGGATGCAGCTCTATTTTAAGTACTGCTCCCATACTTCCATGACCCTCCTCCATACCTCGGCCCTTGGCATGGTTGATACGATGTTCGTATCCATTGAACGCCGCTCCTAAGCTATTCGCTGATACGGTATTGGTATCACGCCGCTCCGTCCATCAAGTCTACGAAGGCTCCAAGCCAGCCAAGGCTGCTAAACTAGCGGCCCCAACAATAATACCTCTAAGTTGAAGGCTGTTGAATCCGCTTTGTGTTGATAAGTTGAAGGTTGTTGAATCTGCTCCAATACGCTGTTGATAAGTTGAATGCTGTTGGTATAACACAGTTTGTAGAGATAGTATAACGTTGTCCATATACATTGTATTATTTCAACTGCGTTTCTCTTTTGGTATTATTTCAACTGTGTTTCCATCATAATAATGCTCTCTGACATGATATAACACCTTCCCCACATAATACCTCTATTAGAAGCGGATTTTTTTGTAGCAGAAGTTTTTTGTTTGTTTGTTTGTTTGTTTGTGTTGTTTTCCATAGTACACAGATTTTACAATGCATTCAATCATATCTATTGTGGGAGTAGTTCTCACTGGCAAGGAGAACTATCCTGAAAGGTCTCGGAAGATAAAACACACCCTCATTTTCAATGAGTTGTGGAAAGGAGTGTGTGTTGGAGATGGAGACAAAGAGCTAGAACAACATACCTCAAAGGAGTTCGCCATTTGGGAAAATAAGAACAGCAAAGCCTATGCATTGATTGCAACATCGGTAAATGAAGAGGTGAGTCGCCATATTTCACCATTTTCAAATGCTTTCGAAGCCTTACAAAAACTGAAGGAACTCTATGACTCACACTCTGCACTTGAAGTTGTTCAACTCATGATTAAACTCTTCACCCTTGAATTACAAAATATTGACCCTCTTGCTCTTGCATCAAAAGTAAAATCTATAATGCATGATATCAAAGTCACTAATGTTGACCTGAATATTCCTTTGATAGTTTTTCTCAAGGCACTTTATCCCGCTTACTCAAATTATCTTGAGTCATTGCAAGCAAATGGAAACCTCAAAGATATTACCTTTGATTCCCTTGTGAAAAAATTTGCTGAAAGAGAGAAAGCTTTTGGGAAGAAAACAACTCCTGAGTCTTCTGAAGAGGCTGTTTGCCTTGCTCATAGAGAAAAGAATCTTGCTCAAGATTCGTCCAGAGGAAGAGGTGGTCGAAGAGGAAGAGGAAGAAATTTCAGAGGCAAGGGGGGCAGACACTCTCAGGGAGAAAAGTCAGATTTGCACTACATATGCTGCAAAAGAGATGGATCACATGATGCATCCACATGCAAGTTACCTTGGGACAGAATTGAGTAGGAAAGAAATCAACCCAAAGGTAAAACTAATGACAAAGACAAAGGTAAAGCACCTGAATCCACTCACTATATTGTGGCACACTGTAATATTGGAGTAAATGAAGGCTTATTTAATACTTTACTTGCTTCTTGGAAAAATGATTGGTTGCTTGATTCAAGAGCAACTTGCCACATGACTTTTAGAAGAGATTTTATTTGAAGAATTTACTTACAATGTTGATGGAGCAGTATAATTTGCAGACAAATCAAAACTCAAGCCATCAGGGCTTGGCACAATCAGGCTTAAATTCCCTGGTCTTCTAGACTTTCTTCTGCATCATGTTCTATATCTTCCAACAGCTGAGGAGAAACTTGTTGTCCACGGTCCACATTTGCCAGCAAGGACACTCCATTCATATGTTTGATGGCAAGCTTGAGGTGAGAAAAGCATGAGACCACTCACTTGTCATGACGGGTATAGAAGAAGAAAGGCTTCTCAAGCTATAGGGTACCTCTGCTTGTGCACGAAATTTCTCATACAATTCTCATTATGAATATGGTACATTTCCTTCAAGTTTATTATGGCATGCTTGATTTGGACACTTGAACTATGACAGCGTCCGCTTGTTGAAGAAAAATGGTGTTACTGGTTTGCTTACGATTCCTAGGAAACTTAGGCATGTGATGCTTGCATTCTAGGAAAGCATAGCAAACAATCATTTCATTATTCACATTCAAGTGCACATAGAAAACTTCAACTCATTCATTTAGATTTATGTGGTCCAATGCTTGTTCCTTCTGCAAATGGAAATAAATATATGATGACATTTGTTGATGACTACACCAGAATGTGTTGGGTTTATTTATTGAAGAACAAATCTGATGCTTTTCAAACATTCATACATGGACTGAAAATGATGCACAATCTCATATTGGCTCTATCCGCACTGATAATGGAAAAGAATACATTTCAAATGAATTTGAAAAATATCTTCGCCAACATGGGATCAAACATCAAACAACTGTGCCTTATAATCCCCAACAGGACGGAGTAGCTGAAAGAATGAATAGGACAATCTTAAATATGGTACGCTCCATGATGTTTTTCAAAAATGTAAAATTGATGTTTTGGGCTGATGCAGTTTTATGTGTTGTATATGTAAAGAATAGATGTCTATCAAATGCTATTAGAAACAAGACTCCTTATGAAATGTGGTATGGGCACATTCCTTCAGTAAAACATTTCAGGGTCTTTGGTTTCACATGTTATGCCTTGATACCAAAGCTACATAGAAACAAACGTGGTGCAAGAATTCGTAAGTGTATCTTCCTGGGGTATTCAAACACCTCCAAAGCATACCGTCTCTATGATGAAGTCAATAAAAAGTTTGTTGTATCTAGAGATGTAATCTTTCTTGAATCATCTAAAATTGACAAATGTTGTTGAGCGGCAACTTGATTGCTTGGATAGATTTGCAAATGCAAAATCATTTTCAGAATTTGATAATCAGATTCCACATCTTGAAGGGGGGATTCCTATACTAGATCAACCCGTGGAATCTTCTTTTGAAGCACTCTCTCCCCTGCGAAAAACTCCAACAACGGATGATACCTTGAGTGATGTGATTGATAGAATTGGGAGACTCAATCTTGATTCAATCCCAACTCAATCAACGGAGCAACCTGGACCATCTGAGAAAGGTCCCCCAAAGTCGCTGACATAGACACTTGAAAGTGTTCATCTTGATGAGGTTGGAAAGATAGGAACTAAAAATTTAAACCGACAAAATGGAGGTGATGTAGATGACTCTGATTCACCTATTGATATGGATGTTTCTTAGGATTGTGAATTGAATTTGTCTACAGATTTTGAACCAACTGCCTTCAAAGAAGCTGCTGCTCATGGTGAATGGAAAGAAGCGATGCAAAAGGAGTATGATGCCCTGATAAAGAATGGCACTTGGAAGCTGGTTGATCTTCCATTGGGAACCAAACCAATTGGCTGCAAGTGGGTCTACAAGAACAAGTATAAAGCTGATGGCTCACTTGACAAGCAAAAAGTCAGGCTTGTGGCAAAAGGTTTTGCACAGAAGGAGGGGGTCGATTATGAGGAGACTTTTGCCCCCACAACAAAATGAGCTACCATCCGGACACTCTTTGCCTTAGCAGCTCAGAACGGTTGGAAAGTCCATCAAATGGATGTAAAAATTGCTTTCTTGAATGGAGATCTAAAAGAGAATGTTTTTATGTCCTAGCTTGAAGGATTTGCTGTGAAAGGACATGAACATAAAGTATGCAAACTTGTGAATCCTTGTATGGCCTCAAACAAGCATCGCGAACCTGGTATGAAAAATTAACTGAGCATCTTCTGAAACTCAATTTCAAACATTATGATCTTGATGATGCAACTTTGTTTGTCAAGAAGGTTGGCAAAATAGTTGTATATCTTGTGGTATATGTAGATGATCTTTTGATGACAGGGAACAATGAAAACTACATTGCATCCATAAAGAAGGAATTGAGGAAAGGTTTTGAAATAACTGATGTGGGCTATGTTCATTACTATCTTGGTATTGAAGTAACTCAACATCTGAAGTCCATATTCCTTTCTCAAAAGAAGTACATTGGAGATCTGTTGAACAGGTTTGACATGACTGAATGCAATCCTCTGACTACTCCAATGGAACAAAACTTAAAGCTCACATCCATTGAAGGAAAAGAATTTGAGGATGCAACAAAGTATAGATAGCTTGTAGGAAGTCTCAACTACCTAACTACTACCAGACCAGTTAGTTCGTTTGTTGTTGGAATCCTCTCTAGGTTTATGCAAAAGCCTTGTGAGGGACATTGGTTTGCTGCAAAAAGAGTTCTAAAGTACTTGAAGGGAACTCAAGACTTTGGAATCAAATATACACAAATGGGCGACTTCAGCTTGATTGTATACTCTGATTCAGACTTTGATGGAGACAAAGAAACTGGGGTATCTACTTCAGGATATGCTATGAGTCTTGGATTAGGAGCTGTCTCCTGGAGATCGCGTAAACAATCAGTTCCAACAGATTCCACAACAAAGGCAGAATATGTGGCGGCAACTGAGGCAACAAAAGAAATTGTGTGGCTTAGGAAAATTCTTGAAGATTTGCAAGTAAAAGTTTAAAACAAGTACAATCGACTCCACTCATGATTGACAATACCTCGACAATAAAGTTGGCCAAGAACCCAAAGTTCCATGATCGAATGAAGCACATCAAAACTAAATATCATCTGATTCAACATCATGTTGAGGCCAAAACAATCCATCTCCGCCATTGTTCCACTAATGAGCAAATTGCAGACATCTTCACCAAAGCGCTTGGAAGAGAAAAGCGTGAAAGATTTCGAACGATACTTGGACTCACCAACATCCCTTTAGATTAAGGGGGGGAATATTGATACCTAATCATAGGGATTGGGTGAACAACTGTAATTAATGTAAATAAATAATAGAAAAGATGGAGAGTCACCGGGAGATGAATTGAACAGTCACTCCCTCTTGTATATAATAACGAACAACCTGAATGAATAACATGATTTGATTTGAGGAGTTGCTTCTTGGCCTGACAGAATTGAAACATGTTTTAGTCGAGTTTCAGAGTTTCGAAACAGAAATGCAGTTGAAACACAAGGGGGGGGGGGCAGTTTTCTTGCAAAATAGGCCGGTTCTTGTCATTAGTGACATTGTTGAATAACAAGAGTATGAAGCCTCTAAGCATATGCCGTATGTATTATACAAACAAGTGATCTAAGAATGTGAAAGCAAAGATGTGCCAATAGTTGTTAAATATAATTTGTCGAGGTCGATTGATTGGCATACATTTAAGTCGCTGGGAGTCCAGTGACAAAATGAGGACCAGAAAATGTGTGTGTATGTGATCCTCTGTCTAATGTATTCAGTGTACATTATACTTCAATGTGCTTTATTGGCCAAGATTAGCATTACGGTTTACCCTATGTACAATATAGTTTGCTAAACATCAACAAACTGTTCATGACCGTAACTACTGTTGCTAGAAGTCAACCATCTATTTACATTTGAGGAGTTTGGGACAGTTTGACCAAGGTTGATTCAACATTGACTTCAGAATTTATAGCTGTGTTTTCTCTCTCCTTTGACTGGTTTGATCAAATTGTTTTGGGCTGATTTTGACTCTCTTGGAAGGCTGAATTGATCCACTGTTGACTGAGCTGCTTGGAGGACATTTTGGGGCTGCTTTGACCAACATTGATTTTCTGGTTAGGGCTGCAGTTGACTGCTGATTTGACAGGACTGTTTTGGTCAAGTTAATTTGATTTTTGTACTCTATCTCTCTGTTGAACTATTGAAGAATAATAACAAGATTTGATCAAAAGGTTTCCCCACTTTGGGGTTTTTCCCTGGCATTCGCCACATCTTGTGTCCTTTTGTCTTGGCTTGTTTTTTGCACATGTTTTTATGTTCTATCTACATTTACTAAATGTGTTTAAGTTAATGTGATTACTACTGAATATAATTGGAAATTGTCATTGGGTTGATAGAGAACATTGAAGTAAATTGTGCTAAAGCATAGAACATACCATTGTTATCTAAAATTAACATGGTATCAGAGCTCAGGGGATGACAAAGTCCAAGCAAGAGTGAGGAAAACCAATCACTAAGGGAAGCTGTTGGTCAAGGACTTGGAACTAGTCCCAATGACGACTACAACTTAGTTCAAATCTGAGGACACGGTTAATGGCAAATCCAACTATCATGCATGGAAGATGTCTTTAGATTTGACATTGGAAGAAAATGATGCCATGGACTATGTCAAAGGAAGAGTAGTGGAGCCTCCTTCAAATGCATCCGCAACTGCACAAACAAAGTACAAGAAAGGTGAGGTTAAAGCTAAGAAAATTATTGTTGATTCTATTCACAAGCCTTTGGTTGACTATGTTTTTGATTTAGAAACATCTAAGGAGATGTATGACAAGCTGGATGGGATGTTCAAAGTAAATAATGCAAATCAAGTTCTCTTTCTCAAGAACAAGCTGAAAGACATCAAGATGGATATAAGAGAATCCATCCAATCCTACTTCATGAGGATTACCAAGATCAAGAATGGTCTCCTATCTATTGGAGAAGTCATTGGTGACAAGGAGCTCACTCTTATTGCACTTGGAGGCCTTACAAGAGAATGGGATGTGTTCAACACCACAAATGGAAGCGATCCCCTTGCCTTCTCCGCTCATACTAAGAGGAAGAACAATGCTAGTCCAAGAAATCAAGGTCAAGGGTTCAAGCCGGGATTCAAAGAAGGAAGAAAAGGAAGATGCTTCAATTGTAATAGGTTAGGCCACTTCACTAGAGAGTTTCCTCACAAGAAGGATACTCCAAGAGATGATGACAACAATAACAACAACTTCAAAGGCAATGATGATCAAAGGATCAACAGGCTCAACAACAAAGGAAAGAGGAATGCTCCCACTGCTCAAAATGGAAATGGTCATCCTCCCAAGAAGTCAAGAAACTTGAGGTATGAAGAAGTTAATGTTGTAAAGCAAAAAAAATTCTATCTTATTTCTGCCCTCACCACTGCCTCTTTTTCAGATACATTGGATCATTGGTTGATTGATAGTGGTGCCTCAAGGCACTTCACTGGGTTCAAAGAAGCTCCTCGCTAACTTGATTAAAAAGAAGATGAATATGGAGATTATACTTGGGGATAATGCCACTTATCCCGTTAAAGGAATTGGGACGGTTACTCTCCACTTAAATCAAGGTCAAACTCTTCATTTACAAGAAGTGCTATATGTACTTGACTTGAAAAAGAACTTGGTCTCTATTTCTGCGATGGAAGAAAAAGTTTCAAGGTGACATTCATTGATGGAAAGTTTGTGTTTGGCAAAGAAACCCAAGAGATGCATTCACTCTAGGATTTAGGGTTGAAGGTCTATCAGGTTGGAGGAAGTCCGTTGGGAGCAATGACTTGTTGGGAGCACATCCAAATTATGTCAATGAAGATTTGCGCACCTTCATTTCCAAGCCTTACTTGATGTAAGGAAGATGGTCATAGATATGCTTGAATTCAACTTAGATCATGAAGGTGTTTGTCAACGTTGTGAAGCTGGAAAACATACAAGGGGACCATTTCCCTCAAGTGAAACTCAAATCATCGATATTCTTCAATTTGTCCATTTTGATCTATCAGGTATGTTGCCCGTGACATCTTTGGGTGGATATTTATACTATGCTATTTTTGTGGATGACTTTTCTCATAAATCATGGATCTATTTCTTAAAGAAGGATGAAGTGTTCAAATGGTTCTGCTCTTTCAAAGCCTTGGTTGAGAATTAATCAGGAAAGGAGATCAAAATATTGAGGATCGATAATGGGACCGAATATGAGTCGAATGAATTGAAAGACTATTGTAGAGAAGCTAGCATTAAGAGGGAGACCACTACTACACATACTCCTGAACAAAATGGTGTTGCCGAAAAGAAGAATCGTACATAGAAGTTGCCTGTGCCATGCTTCATGATCAAGGTCTTCCGAAGTTCTTATGGGGAGAAGCTGCCAACACCGTTGTGTACGTTCAAAACAGATGCCCACATCAGGGTTTGGACTTCAAGACCCCCGAAGAAGTTTTCATCAGTAAGAAACCTAATGTTTCTTATTTTAGAATTTTTGGTTGTCCCGTATAGTTTCATGTGTTGAAAGAGAAAAGAAACAAACTAGATGCATCTGGGAAGAAAGGAACATTTGTGGGCTAGAGTGAAACTTTGAAGGCATATAGAATCTGTGCCTGGTCAAAGGGAAGTGGAATTAAGTCATGATGTCACCTTCGATGAAGATTCTGCTCTTAGGAAGGTTCGAGATCTTCCTATCCCTAGGAAGGACAATGATGGTGCTGATGTAGAAAAGAAGGATAAACCTCCGTCTGATGAACTGATGCAGAAAAGAAGGATAAACCTCCGTCTGATGAATTGATGCAGAAAAGAAGGATAAACCTTCATTTGATGCACTGATGCCTGATGTTGAAGGTCCGATGGATCCCATTGATCCACCTCCTAGTGAGCCCACTACTTCAAGAAAAAGTCCTTTGTGGCTCAAAGATACTCTTGAAGATGTTAAGAAACACATTGCATTGAGGGGGACATTTTGTGAAAGAAAGGAGACAAACAGTTACCACAGGTACTTAGTTGCTTTGAGTACCATTGTACAATCTGAGCCTTGCACATTCAAAGAAGCCGTGAAACACCAAGTTTGGAAGGATGCGATGAACGAGGAATATGAGTCGATCTCGAAGAATGATGTCTAGGATGTGGTTCCTAGACCCAAGGACAAGTCAATGGTCACTTCAAAATGGCTCTACAAGATCAAACATGGCGTTGATGGGAGTGCTGAAAAATTCAAGGCCAGATTTGTTGCTCGAGGCTTCTCTCAAAAGGAAGGAGTAGACTATGATGAGATATTTGCACCGGTTGCTCGATATACAACCATCCGTTGGATCATAGCTCTTGCTGCTTCATAACGATGGAGCCTACACTAGATGGATGTCAAAACTGCCTTCTTGCATGGTTTGCTTAAAGAGGAACTCTATGTGGAACAACCCGAGGGGTTTGAAGTTCAAGATTGTGAGACACATGTATGCAGGTTGAAGAAAGCCTTGTATGGGTTGAAGCAATCCCCTAGGGCTTGGTATGAGAGGATTGATAGCTATCTTATGAAGTTGGGATTTACAAGGAGTGATGCTCATTCAAACCTATGCTTCAGGGTTGAAAAGGACAAGCCCCTCATTTTGGTCCTTTATGTGGATGATCTCTTTTTGACAAGTGATGACCCTCTCATTCATCAATGCAAGAGGAAGTTGGCTTCCGAGTTTGAGATGAAGGGCCTAGCACTGATGCACTACTTTGTAGGCCTGGAGGTTTGGCAAAATCCAGGAGAGATTTTACTTTCTCATAGAAAATACATTGTGAAGCTACTTGAGATGTGGGATGGTGGATTGCAAGTTCGTGACTACATAGATGGAACTCAACTTTAAGAAACTATGTGGAAGTGCTGTTGGGCCCGGATTAGCGAACCCTTCCGAGTATCGCCAACTTGTGAGGGCCCTAATGTTCTTGGTCAACTCCCGTCCTGACGTATGCTTTGTTGTCAACACGTTGAGTCAATTTATGGTTGAGCCTCATCACATTCATTGGATTGCTGCTAAGAATCTCTTGAGATATCTCTGGGGCACAATCCATTATGGACTGAGATACACAGTCGTGAACTTGAGGCTGCATGGATATTAAGATGCTCACTGGGCTGGTAGTGTGGTGGATCGTAAGAGCACGTCTGGGTGCTGCATCTCTTTGGGGTCTACTTCAATATCTTGTATGAGCAGGAAGCAGAAATCGGTTGCACTAAGCATCGTCGAGGCCAAATTCATTGTTGCAAGTATGGACTGTTGTGACGCTGTTTGGTTGAGGGAGCTCTTTAGTGAGCTATTTGAGCACATGTTGGATACCACTGTAATCTTCTGTGACAACCAGAGTGGGATTCGCCTTTAAGAGAATCTCATGTTCCACGACTACTCCAAGCACATTGATATCAGGTACCATTTTATCCGGGATATGGTACAATGGGGAGCAATAAGGCTCCATCACATCAGGACAGATGAGCAAGTCGCAGACATTCTCACGAAGCCTTTAGGAAAGGTCAAATTCTTAACCTTTCGAGAGAGACTTGGAGTCGTGGAACGACCCTCCTATGAGGACCTCGTATGAGTTGGACATTGAGCTTTAGGAGCTCTTGGGGGCTTGGGGTACTTCTTGGAGCTATGAGAGACCATAGGGTGATTGGTTCACCTTTCCCTAGTGGTGCGCTAGATATAGAGTGAGTGTTTCACCTTCCCCTATGATATCCCATTATGGTTGACATGTGTGTAGGGTGAGTGGTTCACCTCCTCTACCCGGACACATGTATGTAGGGTGAGTGGTCCACCTTCCCCTACGATTGATATATGCATAGGATGAATGGTTCACCTTCTCCTATGGCATATGAGTAGGATGAGTGGTTCACCTTCTCCTATGGCATATGAGCAAGATGAGTGGTTCACCTTCTCCTGCTGATGCCCCATCACACATCCTACTCATAGAGTCTGACACTCATGGGAAGTACCTCTCATCTAGCCAATGAGTTGGGAAAAGATGGTTAGGGACCATAGCACTACTGATGGACGCATTATGTACTGCCGTACTCCCTATGACTAGGATGCGTGGTGTTCAACAACTTGATCTGGGATCAAGGATTGACTTCTGTACTTTGTGGAGAGTGGCATGATCTTATGACTCACTCTCGATCACTTCTTCATTATTACTTCATGGTTCAGCAGAGCAGAGTAATGTAGGGGAGTGATGATAGGGATGGTACAAGCTGACATGTGGAATTCTCCCTAGTTGAAAGGGACTGTTAAAATTGGCAACTAGGGCCAAATTCCACCCGACAACTCATATGGCGTTGACTTCATTTTTGAGGGTAGAAATCTGATTTTTGAAGGCCACATTTATTGGCACATATTTTGAGGAGTTTGGGACATTTTGACGAGGGTTGATTTCATCGTTGACTTCATATTTGACTGCAAAATTTATAGTGGTGTTTTCTCTCTCCTTTGACTAGTTTGACCAAACTGTTTTGGGCTGACTTTGACTCTCTTGGAAGGCCGAATTGATCTATTGTTGATCGAGCTGCTTGGAGGACATTTTGGCACTTAGCTTTAATCAACGTTGACTTTTTGGTTAGGGCTGCACTTGACTGTGGATTTTGACAGGATTGTTTTGGGCAAGTTAATTTGATTTTTGTACTCTCTATGCTGAAATATTGAAGAATAATAAGAAGATTTGATCAAAGGGTTTCCCCACATTGGGGTTTTTCGTTGGCATCCGCAACATTTTGTGTCCTCTTGTCTTGGCTTGTCTTTTGCACATGTTTTTATGTTCTATCTACATTTACTCAATGTGTTTAAGTTAATGGGATTGCTACTGAATATAATTGGAAATTGCGATTGGGTTGATAAAGAACATTGAAGTAAATTGTGCTAAAGTAGAGAACATACCATTGTTTTCTAAAATTAACAATGTGGGATTCTTAGCAACATCATTTTGTTATGCTTTATATGGAGCAACATGTTGTATATGAATGCCTTGTGCAATCAAGTGAGTTGCAAATTTGTAACATATTCGCTTCCATTATTTGTTCCTAACTTTTGTAGTTGATGTCCATATTGATTTTCTACAAGAGCCTTGCAATTCAAAAAGCATATCAAAAACCTGACTTCAACTCTTAAGAAGCAAGCTTAGGTGCGTTTGGAGACATCATTAATGCAAGTTAAGAAGTACTTGAACCTAGAGAAAGGAGTAGAAAGTGGACCACACAAATCACAATGAATGAGCTACAAAGTGGTTGAGACATGCCAAGAAGCATGTTTATCAAAATTGTTCGATGATGTATTTTGAGAACATAATTGACACAAACATAGTAGCCATGATGAGTGATAGTTTAGATGGAAAATTTTCTCACGCCAAAGTTTGCTTGAATTATATCACTATGAATAATAAAAATTGACGGAAAAGGTGATGTCCAATGTTTTAAAATCTATATAACTTGGTATATCGTAAATATCATCAATAATTTTAGTTGCACGAACATGCTTAAGGATTTTTGAAGTCATTGACTACAACTTCGTGAGGTGAAAACTCTATATTTTACCTTTACCTGATTGGTTATTATTAAGAGAAGATTGCAAAGAGACTTGGAGCATAAAATCGCTGAATTTCTAGACCCTAAAACACTAAGAAATCTATCATTAGGAGTATTGATTTGGTGTTACATTCATTAAGAGTAGTAAAAATGGCTTTATTCTTAGCCATATGATAAGATGCTCCATAATCAATAAGCCACTCATTAGAAGTGGAAGTAGAAGCTGCATTGATGGGAAAACTAGAAGCAAATAGTGCACGTCCATGAGAAGATGAGGAATTAACATTGATTTTGTGCTTCTAAGTCCTCCATCTTCTTAAACTTTTTAGATTCTATATGATCATTTTTCCCACAAAAATGACAATGTCTCTCAATCTTCCTATTTATTGATTTAGTTCTTTTGTCACCATTGGGAGTAGGAGTTTGCTGAGAGGGTTTAGGACCCATTGTCTTGCTTGTTCCAAGGATGTTGCTTCTTTGGATGCTTGAATTTATCCTTTTATTGGGCCACTAAAGATTTGTTAAACGTACTTGCATCGTTGATCATTCCAAGATGCAAGAACTTATCTTGTTTTGAACTTAGATAATCTTTCAATGCAAGTGAAGTCATTGGGATTTAAATAAATCAATTGGTTTCAAGATGGTGGTTACCATATATATTTTTCAGTTTGTCCAAGCATCATTTGATCCATCAACTCCTTGAAGGTGAAATTGTAAATTACTAGAGATGAGCATTTTGATTCATTGATGTGCTTTGTCATTTTTTATTATCCCATTTAACTTTCTTTGAGGCATCAATGGGGGTAGGTTCCTTTCTTAAGGTATACTAATAGAGTCTGTTCTTTGTCATTCACCCTCCATATGAGATTTCCATGTTAAGTAATTTGAATTGGCAAGCAAAATATCACTTGCACGTTTTAAAATATGTAGGTAAGATGGCTTCAAAAGTAGAAACTATCTGTATGGAAAGCTCTCGAAAACATAGACAGTTTAAAAAATTAAAAAAATGACACTGGAAATGAACTTGAGAAAATTATGCACCTTTTAAGAAAGCCATAAATGTTAATCGAAGTGCCACATGTGGTTGGTAGATAGAGTTTGGCTTACATGCTAATAGGTGTACATTGAGGTTGCTGGGTAAGAGAATCTCTCTTCTTTCTCTAACTTTGCATCTAAGCTAACTTTTACAATTTGGTTACTTTTGTTGGAAAATTCAAAGTGGCAGCTTATCATATCAATTTTCCTTGACCTTCATATTTACTTGTGAACTTAGTTAATCTTCTTCTATTCTTTAGTTAGATCTTTTTATCAAACAAATATCAAGAACGAAACAGTAACAATAGAGGACATAGAAATTAGGCTCTTAGCCAGGGCAAAACCCCTCCAAGGGGAAAACTTGGAAAACTTGGAAAACTCTTTTGTTCTTATATAATCTTCTTCCAGTGATACAAAGACCCAATCCCTAGGCCTAGTCCTTCTCCAAGTACCAAGTCAACCCTTCCAAACAAGTACTTCCTTGATTCTGCATCAACTAGCTTCAACCTGCAATTTCAACCTTGCCAGCTTTAATACTGCAACTTGTCCTACACTTTCGACCTGCAACGTCGACCCTTATTTTGTTATGTTTGTTTTTTTCTTAATTAAATAATCGTTGACTACTTACCTCAAAGTGTGTATTTACCTCTAAAAACTTGTTTTTACCTTCAAAAAGCTTCAATGAAGCTACACAAAAGGAATCAAATTTTTAGAAAAAACAAATTCTAAAAGTTGATAAGGATTGGGTCAGATCTTGGTTAGACCATAGGGAACTTGTAAGTTTTCTCTTTGTTTTTGATTCATTGAGATCACATAACGTGTAGCGAAGAGCATACGTGTAAAATTAAACATTTTTCACTCAATTTATGATTTATCAAGATTGCGCAAGTTGCACGACAAAGAACATATGCAGTTTGAAAAGGTAACAAATTTGAAATATACACAGAAAAATCAGAAAATTATGTTGATGTTCCTTGGAATTCTGCAACTACTTAGATGACTTCTGAAAACTGAACTAGTTAACTTATCATCAAGATACTAAATTCCTCAACAATAGAAGCAGCATAATTCAACACATAAATAAGGACACAATTACACAAGATTTGTCTAGGGAACCCAATTGGGAAAACCCTCTGCTTGCTGTAGATCTTATTGACAGAAAATCTAGCAATTGGTCTCTTTACAAGGCAGTCTGTTTCAATAGAAAACAAGCTAGTCTTCATTGCTAATACTTGCTGAAAGTCCCTGCAAGAACACCTGATCTAGCTCCTCTTCCTTATGCTGCTTGGCTCTTATTATCTAGCGCTGGAAATCCCTATTTCCTAGCACAGGTCTCAGCCACAATTTTCTAGGAATTTCTCCTAATTCCTAGCATTGGTCTGCAAGGAATTCTCTGTCACAAGACTACGTATAGGCTACCCCTAGATATGCTTCCTCTCACAAGCTCTCACACATAACCTGTTCATACCAGAATGTACAATGATCTGCCTTTGTCCTCCTTATAAGTTTTTTGACTCTGCTAAATCTAGCAAGTTGATTTTAGAACTCAGACTTTTGATTGATTAGTTAACTGAGTCAAACTGATGCTTGTAACTTGTCCTAGCCTCAATTAGACATTTAGACTCTCATTCATGCCTTTCCAAAAATAAACTAGCACTCGGAGACAAACAAAACTGAGCCTTCAAATTCAACGCATGAGTTAATTGCTTCATGACTCGTCCTGATTTCTAGAAATTTGTGCATGCTAAGGAAAATTGTTTGTGGTCATCTTGACCAAGGCATGAGTCAAGTACACCTTCACTCGCTACTTTTCAACAAATTAAGATAATGTATAAACAAATCCAAAAATTGCAATGAGACTTAATACATCCAGATTTGATAAAAATGTTTGTATATTGAAAAGTAGAAACCATTTTGGGTTAAACCAAAAAGTGTTTCCAATTGAAAGTAGTGCTCCAAATGCAAGAAAGAACTCTCTTAGCCTAAAAATGCACTGAAATAGCAAAATCTAGAAACTCTTTGATGCCTGCAGTGACACATGTTCAAAATCTCCATCAACAATGGGAGTGGTTATTCAAACTGACTCTGATACGATGTTCATTAAACAAGGTAATTTCACGTAGGTCAAATACTTCAACTAATCAACGACACAAACATATCAAAGATCAATACACTAGTGTATTACATGCTATGTCACAAGGTTCGTCGAACTTTAACCTTGCTGAATTTTGGCGAACCTTGTAAACTTTTTGAGGTTCGACGAACCTCATCGAACCTCATAGCCATTGACCAAGTTGATAAATCAAACTCATAACTTCATGTCACAACTCAAGCTTGTAATTTATCCTTGCAGTTTCCATGTTCGTGATAGCATTTTATGTTTACTGATGTTGATTTCTTACTATTTTATCCTATAATTCACTTTATTTGAGTTTGAATTTTTTGATGAGGTTCGGATGAGGTTCGCCATTAGATTTGTGTGTGTGTATAATCTAATGGTGAACCTCATCAAAAAATTCAAAACTCAAACCGAACCTAATCACTGCTGAACCCGAACTTGAACCCGAACCATGTGACATTGATTACATGGTTAAAATCTTTAGAGAGGGAAACACTCCATGGCCCTAGCCGAAATGTCTACTTGAGATGATATATTAATGCAAAAGGAAAAAAATTATATGAGTTTTTCACAATTGATCATCAACAAATGAACTTGCATGCTTGTAAAATAGAGATGACAGACCAAGCATTGGTTAAGCCATAAATCCATATAGCTGTTAGTATCAAGGAGAAAATAAACTATAAGTTCACTTTATATCTAGAACATAACGTGATTGTTGGATTAGATAACTACAAATGCATATACTAATGCATAACAAAGAAACTCACTAAGGAAGCACATTTTACTTAAAGACGCATTAGGCCAAGCTGATGTAACCCCTAAGTGTCGAGATATTCTAAGTTGATCTTTGTTAAGGCCGTTCTTGGGGGTGGTGGTAGGAGATGTATGGCATATTTCCTTAACATATATGTGTACTTAATCCCTTCACACTCTTATAAAGTTAAAATTCATCTGCATTATTATCAACCCATTCCAAGCGTTGATACAATACATATATGCTAGGATAGCTTTTTTGGATTTAGGGTACCCTATAAGTTCAAACTTTTGTAATATGTTTAAGGTCTCAAATAGATGGAAGACTGATGCACATAAAAATTTAGCCTTGTGTCTGTCCATTTTATTTAGTTTATAAAATATATTTATTAGCATTAATTTTCTTTCTAGAACATCCTCTTCATCTATGTAAAGTCAAGAAGCTATTAACAAATGCAACAATGGAGCAATTCCAACATAATGTTTGTGATTGACATTGTTCAAGACCAATACATCGATATATAGATTTTACACATGGGCTATAGATCGTGATTGACTCAACCAACAATTACTTCAATGTATACTTGTCATCTAATATATAGATTACATGACATTAATGGATGCCCTACCTACCCATCTAACACAGTAACTCATGCTAACTACTTCAGTGCTACAATGTTAACTCATATAGTGGTAGCACTCACATAAGACCAAATTGGAATTATGCCAACATTTTTCCCCGTAATGGCTAGTTGGGAAGATTTCATAGAATATGGGTGATGCTTGCCACTTTGAATCTTACTGTTAATCATATACCCATTTACAAGTTTACAATGAATATTAGTCTTCATTATGTCTAGAATTTTCATTGCTATTTGTTCAAATCTTCAAGTTGGAATTCATTTTTGGTGCTATTGTATTTTATCTTGTCACATTCACCCATAATCTTATGAAATAGATTTGTGCACAAGCCAAGGATTTTAGCATGTGGTTGAAGACTTGTAAATCTAAGCACCTAGTTGAAGACTTGTATAACTAAGAGGTGACACGGTTGGTCACTGTCACCTCACCAACTCAACTTTTGCACTTTAGATTAAGGAAATGGAATCCTAGCCAACGGGAGCTTCCATATGAGTTACTAAAAATAAAAAGCATTTTAATGTTTGTTTTGGGGTGATGGATGAAAGGGAATGACCATTATTTTTTTGTGTGCATTGTTGAATTTTTGTAGCTATGGTCGGTCTTCATAATTTATATTTTAGTCTGTGTAATATGTGTTGTAATTGTAAGACATTTTCTTCATGTCATTTTCATTGATGAGCCCTTGAAAGTTTCGAAATTTGAATTTTGAATTTTTGGCTCCAAACTAATCAAGTCGGTCCTCCCTGAAGTCAAGTTGGTCCCAGTGATGAGACACACCCATTCATGAAGGAAAAACACTACATAAAGAGCATTTTACCTCCTCCTAAAGGCACTATTTGACCATCAAGTTGGTCCCATTGATGAGACACACCCATTCGCGAAGGAAAAATGCTATATAAAGAGCATTTGAACTCCTCCTAAAAGCACCATTTGACCTCACACAAAGAGGAAACCTTTTGGACATCTAAGCAAAGGATAAGAAGGATGAAGATCATCTCTCTAACTTGCACGTGTGGATTTCTGTCTCATCTAGCTTGCACGTGTGTTTCTGGGCAGGCTAAAATTTTGGAGATGTTGAGTTTCTGGGCATATTCAGGGAGGCCAAAATTCGACCTAGGCAGTTCAGAGAGGGTTGAAATTGCAAGGCAAAAAGTTCTGACTTGACTTGACTAGAGGGCCGCTTGACCGATTTTGACATAGCTTGTTAAGTTGTTGATCAGTTTGATCTCATAGTTGGATGTATCTCTTGTTGAACTGAAGAATTTCTCTGAGGAAAAGGTTGTTGGGGTTTTCCCAAGTGCGTTTTCCTAGTGGAAATCTTGTGTTCTCTTTGTGCATTGTGATCTTTACTATCCTTATGCTTGTTGAATTTATGAAGTGTAATTGCTTAATGATAAACTAGAATTGTTAAAAGAAGATCTACATCATTGGAAGTAATTATTAGTATTTTAGAAATTTTATGCTTGTATCAATTGCACTTGAAAAATCAACATGGAATTAGACCTTTGGTGAAGGAAAGGACATTGGGATCACTCTTGAAGAAGCTTTGGTAAAAGATCACTCTTATATTTATAATCTATTTGCTTATTTTTGATTATGGGTTCCTCTATGATGTTTGAGAATAAATTGGAAGGAGCTACAAATTTCAGGGCTTGGAAGACAAGGATTGACCTTATCCTTGCAAAGAATGGTCTCTTAGGTATCGTGAAAGGCAAGGTCACAGAACCATAAGATGTTGAAGGAAAGAAAATATGAGAAGGATGACATCATGGCTATGAATTGTGGACTCTATCATTGATCATTTGATTCCTTATGTTGCAAGCCTTGAATCTTCAAAGCATATTATGATGCCCTAATTATATTATATACTATCCACGACATTGGTTAAGTAATGAGTTTGAAGAATGAGCTTCGTGATATTAGAATGACCATAAATGAAACCAGAGCCTCGTATTTCATGAGGATTTTGCAATTAAGAGATCAACTTCAAGCAACTGATGATGTCATTTTTGAAAAGGAACTAATGATTACAACAATTAATGGTCTACTGGAGTCTTGGGACTCATTTGCATCAGGTATATGTGCCAAAAAAAAGTTCAAAAGTTTGAAGAACTATGGATTGCTTGTACTCAAGAAGAATCTAAGTTCATGTCAAAAGGAAAGATTCAAAGACCCATAGAAGGTGACTCTCAAGCATATGCAACATGTTTTAAGAAGGTTGGAGGAAGAAAGAAATTTGGATTCTAATGAAGAAGACTTGCAGCTCAAAGAAGGAATAATATATCAAAGGTTCAATGCTATCATTGTCACAAATTTGGTCATTATAGAAGCGATTTTCTCAAAAGATTGAATGACAAAAAGAGAAAGGGAAAACATCATGCTACTACAACAAACATTGATGAACTACCTAAGAAACCTAAGGCTGAAGATTTGGGTACCAAAGATTTCTTTTACTATTCTACTCTTAAAGCTTCTATTGTAGATAGAGATGATTTGTGGCTAGTAGATAGTGGTGCTTTAAGGCACATGATGAGAGATCATGACAACCTCACAAGTCTAATGGAAAGAAGACTATCTCAAAAGGTAGAACTTGTAGACAACAACAATTATGTAGTGAAAGACACTGGGAAGACTTACATTGAGCTGGAATTATGTGAAAACATTCATCTCAACAACATACTATATGTACCATGTTTGTAAAAGAAATTTGTTTCCATTTCATGTTTGGAAGATAAGGGAGATAGAGTAGCATTTGTTGATAGCAAAGTTCTTGTATGGCAAAAGGGATCTAGTATAGATTTTGCTAGAGTAATTAGAGGTTATGAAGGAAGGTTATATAGACTCTAGAAACAACTGCTCAAGCATTGGTACATAATGACACCAATCCATGTGAAATTTGGCATAGAAGATATGCACACCTTCACTATAGAGCTTTGCTTGCTTTAAACAAATGGTTTCAAGTGTTCCAGGTTTGTAGGTAGATCTTGAAGAAGTTTGTAAAGGATGTGCGCTTGGGAAGAATGTCAAGAAATACTTTCCAAGTAGTGAAAGTAGATTTGAGGAAATTTTGGATTTAGTCCATTATGATGTCTGTGGTCCAATGCTAGTGAAATCTCTTGGAGGTTCTTGTATTGGCCCTCTCCTTCAGATTCTTTGGGAATTTGGCTTATTGATTGTAGTGCATTAAGGCACTTCATCAGCTAGAAGGGTGCACTCTCTAATTTGGTAGAGATGGAAACAATCGTGGGATTATACTTGGAGCCGATGCCACCTATCTCAGAAAGGGTGTAGGGAGTGTTACCCCTCAATTGCATGAGGGTAACACGATTCATTTACAGAATCTCTTTTATGTACGTGATCACAAGAAGAACTTGGTGTCTATTTCAGTGATGGAAGTTGAAGGTTACGAGGTGGCACTCATCGATGGAAAGGTACGTGTTTGAAAATAGAATTTTCAAAGATGTTTCTGAGTTCAGGGTTGCATCAAGTTGCATGAAGTCCACTTGGAACCATGTCCATTGACACATAGCATCGGAGGTTTATGAGTCAGATGGTGACAAGGATGTATGAATTCAAAAAGAGCATGAAAGTACATGTCTGAGATGTACCGAAGGAAAATTTTACAAGGGGATCATTCCCCTCATGTAGCAGGTCCACAGGTTTGGAACAACCTAAGGGGTTTGAGATTAATGATCAGGGATCTCACGTATATAGGTGGGAGAAAGCCCTCTATGGTTTGAAGCAAAACACCTCGGGTAGTATGAGAGGATTGATAGCTGTCTGATGAAGTTGAGATTCACTAGGAGTGGAACCGATCCAAACCACTACCCGAAGGTTGTAGATGATAGACCTCTCATACCGGCACCTTATGAGGACGACCTATTTCTGACAGGTGCATACCCTTTCATTTGTAGAAGTAAGAGGGAGTTGGATTCCAGATGTGGAATGATAAATTGCAAGCCTGTGACTACCTCGAGGATCTTAACTTTCAGAAGTTATATGGTAGTGATGTTGGACTAGATTTGGGAAATGACTCTGAGTTTCATAAACTCATTCGCGTTGATGTTCTTGGTGAACTTCTGTCCGGACATATGTTTTACAGTTAGCATGGTGAGCTCATATTTGGTTGAACCTCACTGGATTGGTGCCAAGAATCTTCTGAGGTATCTTCGGGGCACAATCTCTCATGGATTGAGATACACTATTGGAAATATGAAACTGCATGATTATTTGAATGCTGACTGGTCAGGCAGTGTGGAGGATCACTAGAGCACTTCTCAGTGCTGGTTCTCTTTGGATTCTACTTCGATATCATGGATGAGCAGGAAGCAGAAGTCGGTTGCTATAAGCACTGCTGAGACCGAATACATTGCTACGAGTATGATCTCGTGTGAAGTTGCATGGTTGCAGAAGCTCTTAAGTGAGTTGTTTGTGCACATGATGAATACCACTGTGATTCTCTGTGACAACTAGAGGGGGGATTCGATTATTGAGGAATCCCGTATTCGATGATTGCTCCAGCGGATAGACATCAAATACTGCCTTATCTGGGATATGGTAAGTCGATGAGCGAGGAGGCTCCATCGCATTGAGACTGATGTACAGATTGTAGACATTTTGTCAAAGCCTCGATGAAAGGTCAAATCTGTGACTTTCTTGAACGAATTGGAGTCGTTGAGGGACCTTCTTATAAGGGTCCTGCATGTTGCATGCATTGAGCTCTGGGGGGCTTGGGATACTTACTGGAGCAACATACGACCGCAGGGAGGCTCACCCTCTCTTGGTGGTGCACTATGAACAAGATGATTAGTTCTTCTGTGCGCTGGGATGATTAGTTCCCCTGTGGGCCGGGATGATTAGTTCTCTCGTGGCAACTGTGGAACAAGATGATTAGTTTTCCTATGGGCTAGGATGATTTGTTCTCCGTGGCGATTATGGAACAGGATGATTAGTTCTCTTGTGGGCCAGGATGATATGTTCTCTGTGGCGACTGTGGAATAGGATGATTAGTTCTCCGTGGCATCCACTGACAGGATGATTCGTTCTCCTGTGGACAGGATGATTAGTTCTCTTGTCAAGGCATCCTACCCATGCAATCTGGGACTCATGGGAAGTACCTCTCATTTGATCAATGAGTAGGGAAATGAGGATATGGACCATAGTAGTACTATCGATGGACGCATCGCTGTATCTATCGTACTCCCTATGCTAGGATGACCTCCATTGATCTGTGGTCAATGAAACTGATCTTGGATAGATATGAGTGGTTGAGACACTCTCTTGTGACATTGATCTGGGATCAGTATGAGTGGTTTGAGACACTCTCTTGTGACATTGATCTGGGAACAATATGAGTGGTTTGAGACACTCTCTTGTAATATTGATTTGGGATCAATAAAACTGACTTCGGGTCAATAAGAGTGATGTGACACACTCTCTTCAGATGAAACTGACTTCGGGTCAGTAGAGAATGGTATGAGACATTCTCGATCAATTCATCTTCTTCATGGTTCAACAGAGCAAAGCAGAGCAGAGCTTAGTAGATCAAAGCAGAGCAGAGCAGAGTAGAGCAGTGCAGGGCACTGATGGCAGAGATAATACAGTCGAACATATGGATCAACGGATGGAAATCTCCCTAGTTGAGAGGGAGTGTTAAAATTGGCAACTAGGGCCAAACTCCATGTGGGTCATCTTATTTATGGCATCTGATATTTTTCTTGGATCCCTCATCGAGAGGTGCAGGATTGATCTAAAGATCCTTCGTTTCTGATAAGTATTCATGGAGTTATGAATTTATTTGCGTTATAAGACAATTCGTCAAGGTTGGCCTGCAACCAAATAAACCCCACATGTGCTCAACGTTTAAGTATAAATAGAGGTGGCCTTCAAGTCATTTCAACACACTTGGGATCTCTTCCTCTCTTTACTTGTCTTTGGGTTTTAGTAGGAGGAGAGATCCTAAGGAATAACGTTGCCCTGATTCAGAGGGCAGAAAAGTCGGAATAGCCGGAACTGCCAGAAAAGCCGGAAATGTTGGAAAAGTCAGAATTGCCGGGATTGCCGGGACTACCAGGAATAGTCAGGAACAGCTGGAACTGCAGAAATAGCTGGAGCATCTGTCTCCGAAGGAGAGCAACATGCAAGGGACAACTAACTAACATTGGGATAGTTGTATGGTACTTAGCAGCAAATACACCAAGCATGCAATGTTACAACGAACATGCAAGGGACAACTAGCATGCAACAACAAGCATGCTAAGGACAACAAGCATGCTAGGGACAACCAACAAGCAAGGTGCAGCCAACACATAGGTCAAGATGGCAACATGGTGCAGCAATGGCACATAATGCAGTATAGTGATGGGTACAATCATGATTAATGAAGCATGATGAGCTGCAACATAGTGATGATGGGTGCAGCATGGTGCAGCGCGGTGAGGTGCAACATGTTGATGAAATGCAGCACAACGATAGGTGAAGGAGTCACCTTGGAGAATTAGTTGAAGCAGCATGTCTTCAAAGTTCAACTGATCTCATGTATCATCTTCTTAGAGATGATCTATGCTCTTATCTAGATAAGTCAAAGTGTTGACTTCTGTTGTAAATGTACTATCTCTCTCTCTCTCTCTCTCTCTGCTGAACTATTGAAGAACATATAAGAAGAATTGATCAAGGGTTTCCCCACATTGGTGTTTGTCTCTGGCTAGTGCCACATCTCGTGTCCTCTTGTTTTGGCTTGTCTTCCGCTATTTATGTTTATGTTCTATCTGCAGTTTACTTTAATGCTTATATGATTGCTAACCTGGAAAAGATATGGAGCTAACTGTGAAAATTGAAATAAATTGCTCCAAGCATAGAACATACCTAAAATTAACATTTCCTGAATTCAATTTCTAGACGTTGCTTTTCCTTGTTGCTCGGAGTGTGAAGTGATTCGTGGTCGTGATTTGTGGCTTGTGATTTCTGCATGATTTTGTAATATAGTTCTATTGAAATTTGTATGTTTAAATTTTGTTTATGTTTTAATTATGTCATTTTTTCCGAGATTATAAGTATTTGACATTATACATATTCTTTTCTTTTAAATTTTGGAAATTGAAAATTATGCCATTTCTTTTTGTATTTGCAAACTACTATGGTGTATTTCTACATTTTGATTTAACTAATGTAATTGATAATTAGATGCTATCCTGATTAAGTTATTCATGTATGTTTACAAATAAGAATTCTTACTCATATAGCTTTATTGATTGATTTTGAGTTTTTATTATTTTATGTCATATATCAGTATATATATGTTGAAAATAATGTATAGTCGAATTTGATGTCGAACCTCATCGGAAAATTCGAATTCGAAACGAAATTAATCATTGTCAAACTCGAATTCGAACCCAAACCTTGTGACATATGGCATACCATGCTTCTTGTCCTTAGTGTTTTTCCTTATTAGGCTCAATACCCATGAGTGGTTGTAGATGTATTTTGTGATACATTTAGCACGTTCTACAATGTTCTTTATCGAATCCACTTTTCCTATGTCCTCAAGGATGAGGTTTTTGCAAAGTGTGGCACATGGGGTCCAAAATATGGTCCTATATTTTGACTCTAGCATTTTTTTAGTGAGAACGTAATTTGGGGCATTATTTGTGACGATCTGCTCAACATTCTGCTCCCTTACTGTCTTAACCATCTCATATCCGAAAGCTCAAATAATAGGTTTTCATCTTTCACCCTATCAGATGCATCAATTGATTTAAAAAACATGGTTCATTGCGGGTACGAGACAAGAAAATTTATGATGCTATGATTCTTTCCATCATTCCATTAATCTGACATGATGGAAAAACTTGTTTTGGTCCATGATTCTATAAACTCCTTAAATATTCATCAATGGACATAACCTCTTTTTGCAAAAGAGATCCCCTCAAGTCATGAATACTAGGGCCTTTGAAGTCCTTTCCTTCAGCTATAACAGAGTCTCACATGCCTTGGTTATAAGGTTACTTGGCCTCTTATACCAGCCAAGTGTTGTTTCAACCTATAAATACAACTGTGAACCCGCACCCACCTCACCCCCCCTCCTCCCAAACCACAATTGCGTGCTTGTAATATTTGCAAATCATATTGCCATCAATAACATCACAATGAGTCCACGCAACATATTTGACTTTTGACACCATGGTGGATGACAGAATTTCAAGGGAAAGAAATCTGCAAATTGAAAAAATGCAACTAATTACAATGCAAACCCTATGATAAATGTAAAAACAACAAGGTAGATTTAGCCTACAAAGAGGGAATGGTTTTTACTTTAAAGAGGAAAAAATGTTTAAAACCAGGGGCAACAATCAAATCTGTATTTTCAGAAGAGAGAGTGTACCTGGGAATTGAAACCAGCTGCCAAAGCCTCCTCCCAAATATGATAACTCTACTGGACAGCTCCAAACCAGCTCGGAAATGCCAAAAAACCTCCAAACTTGTTGCTGTTAGATTGCTGCTGCAAAACTTATGGCTGTTGCAAAACTATTCATGCTCAAATATGCTCACAAAAACTCTAAATGAGAAGTGTGAGGAAAATAGGAGGGGGAGGGTTGGTTTTGTAGCTAAGGAGGGTTGTTTTTGGAGGGAAACAAACCTTGGTTTTCTCCCAAACCACCTGAAAACCCAGCAAAAACTGCCACCGCGGGCCCCCCACATGTGTGAGAGCTGGCTAGCTGGTTTTACCTGTTCTGGTTTTTAAAACGCTGGTGCCATCTCCAAGCACCTGGTGAAATAAAATATAGATTGAACTTTACATTGATGAATGGGTAGGAAGCCTTTTTGTATTTGCATCGACATATGTGCCAAGATCCTTTGGCTGGTGTAATTTATAACTTTGCTTTGATATGCATGCCCTTACCATGGTTAAGTTGTAAAATGGGGTGGCCCTTTTAAAGCAAACTTGCTCAGTCATATAGTTTTGTATCGTGATCTGCTATTAAACTCCACCATAAGCCAAAGTCATTATAAGCTAGGATCATGTCATGCTGCCATTTGATCCTAATTTAGGTGTTCCATAAGGGAGATGCTAGGTTAATTGTGAACACCAATGATGTACCACAGCACCAAAGAGTATGCCACAACCATCCATAGGAGTATCAGGTGTACCCATGAAGAGCAAAACAGGAACCAAGGCACAAAATCCACTGAATCAATTATGTAGCATCCCTTGCACCACCAAGAAGAAGTAAGTGGGCCCACAACCATCATACACAATCTCCAAGCAAAAATCAAGGTTTGTACCATTAACATACTTGTGAATTACCCCTCGAAAAACTTGTCATGCGATGAGAATCACAATTTAGCACTCATGCCAATATGAAGGGTAAGAACCACCACAATGAGTGACATGCTTTGGTTACCAATCATCATCATATTTTTCTTTATGGTTTATTAGCAACCAACCATCATCATGAGCTTTCTATGGTTTTCCCTCAACCTATCAAGTGCACAGTAGGTGGTCAACAAGATCTATCGTTGTCTTCCACCCTGGCATGTCTTATACTCATTAATCTCAATGTTTAAAATGTGAGCAATCTGTGAAGCATCTAGCTATCAATGCAAATAGAGCATGCATAAATCATGACTCATGAGCCATAATGAAGTTTGTCATAATTTTGTATTTCCTTTTGCATTGGAAAATTTACCTTGTAAACCTTTACATGTATTATGTGTCTGTGTGTGTAAAAATTAAATGTTTTTAGATATGTAATTGTATGAGTTTACTATTACATATACATAATACATATAGCTTCTTATTCCAATCTGCATGACATTGTTAACTCAATTCCCATTTTGGGCAACATGACACTGTCAACGTCAAGCACTAGTGGGTGAATGATGGTTAGGGCTGAGCTGGGAGTGAGCACAGAGGATACTAGAATTTAACAAATACAAAGTGTCAGTGGAAATTGATTTACTTTACATATTTTGAGAAGCAAAAATTGCATGACTTCTTAGTATGCTTGGCATCTTTTTCCCAAGTGAGGGGTCCAATCTGGTCTACTTAGGAATGAAATTGATCCATCTCCAAGATTGATATGTCCAGTAATATAGCATGGGTGTAAGTCCTGTCACTTTGCTTTCATGTGCCTTTATTTGCAGTAATGAAGTTCCTATTCCTATCGCTAAACATGTTCATGTGGTTCAACAACTTTTGTTGTTGAACTTGTTTCCTTGTACAAGGTTCTTGTTAATCTTTTCCCCTCTATCTGTACTTATTCTAGAGGTAAATGATTTACTCACTATATGAGGTTCCCCTCTTACAGACTAGTTATTCCCATTGCTTGTTTAACCACAAAATCAAGTCCATCATTTCCATGGGATTTCTAATTCTTTGCCCATCTTTGCCTAGACCTTTGCTGCCATGAAATCCCATCTAAGCTTGGAACCGATTTCTTTGGTAGTTTTTCCAAAACACCCTATGCATTCATCTTTAATGTTTGGTACATCATTTTCAGAAGTCCCATATCATGCAAGAGATACATCATGATTATTAGTAACATCAAGCAAACTTTCAAGCTTTTGAACCGTGTCAAAGGTGTCACAAGAAACACCTTTCACAAAAACCTCCTTGCAATCGTTAAGTTTTATGATCTTCTGTTTGTTTAAAAACATTTTTGTAGAATTTAAAGGAAATCTATCTATGAACCAATTCTATGTATAAGTTCTTGGTATTAATGATTTCATTAGTGCCTAATGTGGTGCTCCTAGCTGGTCTTGCCCAAAAGAAAATATGTAGGCAGAAATATAGTGACCAGTGCCTACTGGAATGTGAATTTGTTTTGTGTAAGCACATTGTTTGGGTTATTTTTTTTTTTTATGTTTAGCTTTTGTTCTGATAGTTTTTTGTTTTTATCCAGTGATGGTGAAACTTTCATATCAGCGGATGACCTAAGAATAAACTTATGGAACCTGGAAATATGTGATCAGAGTTTCAACATTGTTGATGTCAAACCTGCCAACATGGAAGACCTGACTGGTAATTGTTGCTTTCCTGGTTGCAATTTAACATTTTATATGTATATGATAATTATTTGGAACTGTTGCTTAAAATGTAGCTTTATTGTCTGAAAATGGTTTATGTCTGTTCCACTTATTGATAAAATTCCCAATAATACCTCTTGAATTCATGTGTGTGTTTTTACCCCATATTCCATACAATAATTATATGACCAGGATATCCTGTAGTGTGCTGCACTTGTTACCATAAAGATCTTGCTTGTAAGAGATTTTCTGCTTATTTCTTTCATTGCCACAGGTGTAGCTTTGTTTTTTGTTACTTATCGCTAGTTTCAATCATCTAGTAGAGCTTTTCTGGTGCTGAACTGTACACTAAGCCAGTTAGCTACAGGTTGTTTATAAAAGCTTCATTCACATTTCTAGCAATGAAACTCTTGAGTTTTCTAGAGATGAGGAATTTTGTGTGTGCATTTTGTTTCTGACAGTAACATCAAATGGGTGAAAACTTAAATGTTGAAGGCATCCCTTTGTTTGAAACCATTGGGGTATTTGCGCAAATTCTATATGCCCTTCTCCTGTTGGGTACAGGCAATATTGTGCGTTTATTTGTTTGCTGCACCATCTTGATCTGTAGGTCATACTGTTAAATGTTCTTTTACGCCATGGCCATTGATTGTCCCTGAAACAGTTCCTTGGTTTGTGTTTTCCCTACCCAGTGCATACTGTGATTGATGCAAGAATAAAAATCTAATTCTATTCTGGAAGGAAGAAGTTAAATGTGTATTTTTTAAATTTGTATAGTAAAGATGTCTGAAAATGTTCTATAGAAATCAATTCGTTTGGAAGGTACTATTTTTTAAGATGCATCCTATTATGAATGTGCGGCAATATGTCCATGCTCGATCTGGAAATATCATAATGCTGTATAGTGGGATTACAACATTCAAGGAAGATCCCTTCCACTAAGAAGCGGCAGGTGAGTGTATATATTCTGGCAAAGTCATCTAGGATCTGCATCAGGCCCCAACTGCTTTAGATGGCATGTTTACAGAGGCAAGATTCCACCTGAGGGATGAAATGTGTCTATGGGGGATTTGAACCTTGATGGGGGGTGTCAAACATACTCTACCTTACCATGTACCCAAGCTCCTGTTGGCAACAAAAGTACTATTACAAGGAAATAGAGAAATTGCATTTTAGGAGATATTGGAGAAATTCGTGGTTGGCTTACCTCTTTGTCATGAATTTAGAATTTGGACCATTAATACAGTATATACAGGCTAACAAAAATGGGGAAAGTTTGGAGTTTTGCAAACCATTTAATTCTGAATTTTGAAAACAGCCAAAATCCATTTTGTAGTCTGTACTATTTGACACGACCGCTGGTATTTTTTGAGAAAGGGGATTGAAATGATATCAAGACACATAGATGTCTAAAATGTCAGATAGGCTTAATATTTTATATGATAAAGGAAAACACAAGTGTGATAAAGGAAAACTTATAGTAAGAAGCATCAGCACCAGTGTAATTTCTTCTGACATTCTTAAGGACTGTACTGAACAGGTCTCATATTTTGCAACATATTACGTATGCCACAAACTTATCAGGCATGCTCAAGTAAAGGAGCACAAGTTGCTGAAAATGTTATCTGCAAGATATTGTGCTGTTAGTCTAGAAATCATGACAATTATTATGTACAATGTAAACATCAGGAGGTCAGGCTTGTTTATGTGGCTGGCAACTAAACCCATGCCCCAAGTCCAGAAACTCCCATCTTAAACTCTAGCAGGACTCCAACCTCTCCAAGGGATAGTTAATGTGAAATACCTGATTTAATTATACAAATAGTTTAAGATAGATGTAGCAGTCTGTTTGATCTAGGAATACTTGAGGTCGCCTTGCTCATGTAGGGTTCCTATTTGATAATGGCTTCCATAAGTTGTGTCAGGGTTTACGTGAATGCAACTATCATAGCACCCCAAGTATTCCTATATAATCCTACTTGATAATGTCTCCCGTGAGCCTTGTCAGGGTCAATGTGGATGAAATTATCATAAGCACATGCTTGGGTATACATCCACCAGTTTTTGCATAATATTTATGAATCCAAACCATGTGGTGCTTCATCAAACTTTAGGCTTGAAAGTTTTGACAAATGGAAATTAGTCTTAAACTTTAATAAGTTTATAGAAATTGTTAGGCTGTCTTATGCATTCATGGCAAATGAACAAGTAGATTTCACCCTATAGGGTATATTCAAGTCTTGTTGTCTCCCAAAGGGAGGTATGGGGAAGGACGTGAGAGAGCTACTAAGCACTGAAGGCTGAAGCTGTTTTTTCATTTTAGTATCTATCTTGATTTCTTGACAAATTTGGCCAGAATGAGTTTGGAGTATATTTGCTCTCCCATTTTAAGATCAAGTTGACTATTCATCTTGCCCTTTGTCAAGTTTATTGCTCTTCAACTGCCAAACACAATGTTGGCTGGTAACCTTGAGGGACTTGACTGGATTGGAACTTTGTGACCATTGACAGCACTTTGGGTAAACATACCTTGGACAATGGTTCAACCGATTGAACATACCCAATGGAAACTATTACGAGTTGCATTATAGGAGATATGGGAGAAATTCGTGGTTGGCTTACCTCTTTGTCATCAATTTAGAAATTGGACCATTAATATAGTTTATACAGGCTATAACCAAAATGGGGAAAGTTTGGAGTTTTGCAAACCATTTAATTCTGGATTTTGAAAACAGCCAAAATCCATTTTGTAGTCTGTACTATTTGACACGACTGCTGGTATTTTTTGAGAAAGGGTATTGAAATGATATCAAGACACATAGATGTCTAAAATGTCAGATAGACTTAATATTTTATATGATAAAGGAAAACACAAGTGTGATAAAGGAAAACTTATACTAAGAAGCATCAACACTAGTGTAATTTCTTCTGACATTCTTAAGGACTGTACTGAACAACTCTGATATATTGCAACATATTACGTATGCCACAAACTTATCAGGCATGCTCAAGTTAAGGAGCACTAGTTGCTGAAACTGTTATCTGCAAGATATTGTGCTGTTAGTCTAGAAACCATGACAATTATTAATACAATGTAAACATCGGGAGGTCAGGCTTGTTTATGTGGCTGGCAACTAAACCCATGCCCCAAGTCCAGAAGCTCCCATCTTAAACTCTAGCAGGACTCCACCCTCTTCAAGGATTAGTTAATGTGAAATACCTGATTTAATTATACAAATAGTTTAAGATAGACGTAGCAGTCTGTTTGATCCAGGAATACTTGAGGTGGCCTTGCTCATGTAAGGTTCCTATTTGATAATGGCTTCCATAAGTTGTGTCAGGTTTTACATGAATGCAACTATCCTAGCACCTCAAGTATTCCTATATAATCCTACTTGATAATGTCTCCCCTGAGCCTTGTCAGGGTCAATGTGGATGAAATTATCATAAGCACATGCTTGGGTATACATCCACCAATTTTTGCATAATATGTGTATGCTTTATTTGTATGAATCCAAACCATGTGGTGCTTCATCAAACTTTAGGCTTGAAAGTTTTGACAAATGGAATTTAGTCTTAAACTTCAATAAGTTTATAGAAAATGTTAGGCTGTCTTATGCATTCATGGCAAATGAACAAGTATATTTCACCCTATAGGGTATATTCGTCTTGTTGCCTCCCAAAGGGAGGCATGGGGAAGGACGTGAGAGAGCTACTAAGCACTGAAGCTGTTTTTCCATTTTAGTATCTATCTCGATTTCTTGTATTTCTTGACAAATTTGGCCAGAATGAGTTTGGAGTATATTTGCTCTCCCATTTTAAGATCAAGTTGACTATTCATCTTGCCTTATATCAAGTTTATTGCTCGTCAACTGCCAAACACAATGTTGGCTGGTAACCTTGAGGGACTTGACTGGATTGGAACTTTGTGATCATTGACAGCACTTTGGGTAAACATACCTTGGACAATGGTTCAACCGATTGAACTTACACATGGAAGTATTCCAATTAGTTTTCCTGCATATAATTCACAAATGTATGTTGCCTTTGTCAAATTATATATTGCTTGAAATAACTGGTTTTTGATGTCCAATATTGCTTGAAATATCTGTTTTTTCTTGTCCAAATAGTGCTTGGAACAATTCCTTGCCAATGCTAAATTTATGCAGAAGGTTTCATATTAAGAGCTATGTGAGGGCTCATCTTACAAGGAAACATTTAGTGGGTTTTCAAATAATTTTAAACCACGTTCTGGGTGAATATCATAGATGACGAATAACTGTTACTACCTCCATAATGGGATGCTGCGGAATACATTTCTAAAAGTATATCCTGATTTGATGTAGCTACTAGCTATATACTTGGCTTCTCTTTCTCTTCGCTTTTTTTCTTTTCTTTTCTATTGCTTTACAATTATAATAGTTTAGATATATTGTTATCTAGAGGATGCAACTAGTTCTCCTAATTTACATGTAGCTTATAAGCAGATTGCTTCCCTTTCTATTGCTGGGGTGTGCCAAATGATTTTTGTCATTACCTTGTGAAGTTGTTTCTTATATCTGTGATAGAGTGGCCATTCATCTCTCTCTCTCATGGAAAGATACTCCAAAGGGTGCCAGCTAGAATACATCGAGTTTAAGAGCCATGCAACTGGAGGAACCATCCAGAATAGTGATACTATGACAGGGATTGGAATTAGTAATACATTTTGATTTATCTGTACACTTAGGCTCTAATTTGTTTCAAGCAAAATGTTTGCAATACAGGAATGTAATATCCCCTCTAATAGAATGGTTGCTCTCGTGGATGTTTTATATAAAAACCACTCTCTACACACACTAACTGTAACTGTACAAACTCGTAGATGTTTAATCTGTTCTAATCTTTAGGTTCAGAGATGCTAGCTTAAAATTTTATCCTTAAATGTCTTGAATAAATTCCGTGCAATACTTACGCATGTAATCATCATTATAGTGTTCCTATATTAGATAGATTATGGGATATTAAAATTTCCAACCTGTAGAACTTGTCCTCTAATTTGGCTTATGCACTGCAAGTATTGACCACAAGGGACATGTTCCAGTAGAACTAAGTCTGTCTTTTGATATTCTTACTGTCATCACTGTGGTGCCCTGGAGGGTATCTTATCATTAATGTATCTTGGTTGTGGTCTCAATTGAAAACATGGTATATAAAGTGCGCCTTATGGAATTGCTATGTACCACACATCAGTTCTATTCAAGGGTGAGCATGCTTGACTGTAGAGTTTGATATTGGGGTATCTTGATCACACATGCAAAGTGCTACATATCTACATTCCTGACCAAGAAGCAAAATTTACAGTGGAAAACTTTTATATCTATGAAATGACATTGTCCATCTGAATTCTGTTATAAAGAAGCCATCATAATAGGTTTGCGTATGTTTTTGGAGTGCTTGATTTCCGTTTGAAAGAATGGTTGGAATTAGTTTTATTCTGGGGCTCCTTCTCAGCTATTAGGTGGCAACTATGGACAAAGAGGCCTGCCATACAGATTGTATTTATGTATATTAATTTGTTTATTTCTTTATTGAAGCTCGTTACATCTAAAATTCTTTTAGCATTATGAAATCGGATATGTGAAACGTTCATTTTGCTCTGCTAATTTTATGTGTTTAATGTTGAAGTTCAATTTAAATTTGGAATGTATTTTAAAACATTTTGATGTCACTATGTATCTGCAGAAGTTATAACATCAGCAGAATTCCATCCATCTCATTGCAACTCATTAGCATATAGTAGCTCAAAGGGCACAATACGACTGATTGATATGCGGCAATCAGCTTTGTGTGACAATCATGCAAAATTGTAAGAGATTTTAGCATTTTACTTTAGCTAATGTGTCTCTGGGCTGTGTGCATAAAGCTTCCTGAGGTTTATTATGTCATAGAGGCTTGGGATCTTTACTGTGACAGATCTTTCATTTAATTCACTTACTGAATAACTTTCCTTTCTGTTTTTTTTTTTTTTTAAGATTTGAGGAGCAGGAAGCACCTGGTTCAAGATCATTTTTCACAGAGATAATTGCTTCCATATCTGATATAAAGTTTGGAAAAGATGGCAGACATATTCTTAGCCGTGACTATATGACACTCAAGGTCTGTGTTTGCACTTCTCTATTTGATGTGTGTACTATTTGTTCCTTGACTATTATATATTATCAGGTGCACTGTATATCCCATGTTGTTTATAAACAGCTGCTAATATTAGTACAATATATTTCCATTTGGAATTAAAGTAGTTTAGGGGCAGTAGCATCACTGCTACTAATGTTTGACAGCCTGAATAATTTCTTTTTTTTTGCTTCTTTCCATTTTTTCTCGTTTAATTTGCTCTCCATTTATGAGAAACTTGAGGAATGGGCACTACTGGATATATTATATTTAGGAGATACAATTCAAAATTATTCTCTGACTACATAGCTTTTCAGAACTTGTGGCCTCTTTCATGTCATATCACTTATGCAAATATATCATAAACCAAAGTTTGGGCTCCCTTAAAAAGTTCAAGTATAGTTTACTATGTCTAGGAGAGTCGCCTTGTCATCATAGGCCTGCCTGCTTGAGTCAAGCTTGTCCACATATAATCAGGGGTCGCAGGTCCAACTCCTTCGAACCTTGTGTGCATCTCTAATTGCATTAGCTAGATTCCATCCTCTTCATGTGCAAATAGTTGGTTTAAGACATGAATTTTCAGTATTATTTTTTGTTCTCTCTGGTGTACTTAGTCTAGTGGACAAAGGTGAATCCTGTGTCGATGCCCTTATGGTTTCCTATTGTATTGGGGGTGGCATTTATATTGTATTCTTCATGGTTAAATTGTGCAAAAGGTGGCCAAAGAGAATATTTATATCAATAACATGTTTCAAGTGGCTTGATGGGATGACAAGATGGTGCATAGTGAAATCAGAGTTAGTTTATCAGGCATGATTGTGTTGCATAATCTCAAGAAGTTCTTTATGAATGATGCCCATACAGGAAAGAACATATTTGGGGTGCATGTATAGCTATTTCTATCTTCTTTCTCAAGGGTTAGCAAAGATTGTGGCTAGCATGATGGCAGTCAAGTTTAATAAGAGAAGCTTAAGGGTTCAAGTGTCAGGTCATGTGTCATCCGGACTTCAACCAAGTAATTTTCATTCTCTCGACTGCTTGACTACCGATCACCATTGGTCAGGTCAAACCAGTGGAATCTAAGAAATAAAAAGAGGAAGGTGAACATCTTTGGCATGTCCAACGCTGATAGCCAAAGAGGAACTGCTAAGAAACCAACGATGATGGCATGCTTAACTGTCATTGATGAACTGTCATCAATGGGGTGCGAAAAAAACAATTAGCATATCTTGTGTGAGAATTAGCATATCTTATGCGTGGGTGAACTTACTTCTTGTAACACAATTAATTCAAATGGCATCCATCAAGCTTTAAAGGTAAGAAAATTTGAATACATGCAGATATATCGATTGTGGTGAAAAAAATATATCAATCATTATCCAAACTTTCTCTCATTCTATCTGGAATGATTGGAACTATTAGAACATAAGAATCAATGATTGCATAATGTTTGGTTCATACTTGTGTGCCTTTCCAACAAAGTTTCATGGGCTGTAGAATATTAGCCAACAATTAAATGATGATATTCCTTTCAATTCTAGTAATATTTACAGAGAATGCATAGTATCATAAATAAAAGAAGAGGATAAATTGGTTTGGTGGAAATTACTGATACCTTGAAGAAGTCAACTTCTCTGGAGGGATTGACGGGGTTTTGTTTAGTTCATACACAGCCTCTTCCCATTGCATAAATTGATTGAAGAAATGGAAGCATGCTTGAATGCAGTCACTGCCATGTCAACTGGCCATCTCACTTCCAGTATGCAACAAGATTCTTGCACAAGCTCATGGCCTTAATGATGACAATATGCATATTGCTCAGTGCAGCACTGATCCTGGCTCTTGCTCATACTACACTTTTCATGGGATGGGAATGTGCACTTGTTGATTACAAACCAAATGTTTGATATCAAAGGCCAAAGCTTTCTACTGAATCCATAACATTGGTTGTTTTACATGTGGTTGCAGTTACTTATTTATATAATTATTTTTGCAAATTTTAATGGTGTGATGAGTGCGGAACATGCTACCACCAATCGTGATAATGTGGCAAAATGGGGGTTGATCCCAACAAACAAGAGCTACTCATAAAGATACAGTATTTAAGGGGAACTCATTGGATGTCAAAGCCTACAATACTCAGGGCTACTGGCACATGCAGCTACATCATTTTGTGCAGAGAAAACCAGACTGTCTGATTTAACCTACTGGTGGTCCTTAAGGGGGCAGACTTGCATTCCTGCAAGGTCTGGGTCCTGTGTTGTTAATCTGTTATGTTACATCTGGGAATGATGAGATTGGAGCTAACTAGAAGCAGTTTCAGGTCATATACCAAGACCAAAAATGAGGTTTCAGCCTGGATAGTATCTGCAAGAAAGTCAATATCCCATACAGTCATTGCTGAGGCTACAGCCGTGGGGTAATTATAGTATCTAATACTATGAAAAGGTAAGAGAGGAAGAGTTTTTAACTAAAAGGGATTGAAATGTTATCTTAAAAAGGGTGCCTTGTTTAAGTTCCTCACCCAAGTCAAAAGTATCTTAGTATATAAGCTATGTTCATAAAGCAGGTAGCCTGGGGTTGAAACTTGTGAAGAAGAGACAGAGGCTATAGATGGATAATGATGGTGGGTACCAAAGGTCATTAAAGTTGTGGTCTTTGAAAGCAGAGCTCATGGATTCTAAACCTGTAATTATATTATTTTTATTATTTTTTCTATGTGGTTCACGGACCCCGGAGATCAGTGACTGCTACATCCATGGAATATTTGTAATAGGCAAATCCACCCGAAGGGATCGCTTCCTGCCGGCTCAACCATGGAGAATGATCCCGAGGGTGTCAAGCAAATTGAACCAATGATCTCTCAATAGCAAAGGTGCTTTAACAATGGGGACTTGACCAATTGAGCTAACCCTCGGGGCTTCTAACCCTGTAATTATTGCTTATCAGCATGGCAGTTTTGAAAAGAAACCTAAATCAATACCAAAACTACAGGTTTGTAAATGATACATATTCAAGTTCTAATGTATGGGTAATAAGATAAAAGATCAACTGTTATTTTATAATATCCCCACATTTAAAGTTGTTATATTGAAATGAAATTCCTTTTTATTGATTTAAAGTGGGTTGAGTAATTACTGTGAAAAGTGATTACGAAGAGAGCAAAAGTGAATAAAAAGATGAAGAGGATTAACTCTTCATCTCCTCAATCTCCCTACAACTATGTTCAGTTTCATCCTTAGTGGATAAGGACCTTATTTATGGAGTGGAGATTGAGGACTTTAAGTTGTTTATTTCTGGAAACCTGTACTTTATGGACTTGTATTCACATAGCTTCTCCATTTTGAGCAGGATGCTGGGTTGTTCTTAATATAATGAAATCCCACATATTTCCAATATTTTCTAGGTTAAATCTTGTGGTCTGCATATTTCCATTTGTAAGCTATTTTTCATGTCATGTCTCTCAATCTCTTTTGCTGGTTCCTCTCAAATTAATGACGAAAATGATGGAAAATTACATCTGATGTGCACATTTCCCTCTCACTCTCATACTGTATTCTGTCCTGAAAGTCTTATTTACACACATCCCATAGGGGTAAATTGGACATAAAACAATTTTGCTAGTGGGTTGTGATTGTCAAAGGAGTCCCACATTACTACAACCGTCCTAGTTCTGTTGCTATTTTTGGCTGCTTGCAGGGCAGGAGTCGAAAGCATGTCTGTTGAATCTTAAAAAGACCAAAAATTCTGTCAACAATCATGAAACTTGCACTAGCATTATATTACCATCATTAATCGAAGGCATTGAAGACAACAACAAGGGCTTGCTATAAACTGCCATAAAATGTGCATTTGAAGACAGAAGCTTAAGGCCAATTCCTTAGGTCCTCATTCATCCAATTGCTTTCTATTTATGAAGATGGAATAAGAGGATCAAGCAAAGGCTATGGTAATCTTATATCTGGATTGGTTTTTAAATTTTTCCACTGGATTCTTGTTAGCACAGAAATTTACCCCTTTGGAACGTGAAAGGCTTGGTACATCTGTAATAGAAAAACTCAGTGCAACATCTAGAAGAATTTTCTCTCCATTTGGGCTGGTTGTTGCCAACCAAAGGGGGCGTCCCTAGCTTCATATGCAATATTTTTCCTGTAGATCTGCAAAACAAACACACAAAACCCACATGCAATATTGTTCATGTTCCACCAAAGAGGTTATAAGATAATCTATGGATAAAGTGGTGGAATTGTCTCCACCGTTAGCTTCAAATGGAAAAAGAAAACAAGAAGACAATTAGAGAATGTTCTTGCTCAATAAAGTAGGAGCTAGAAAAGAGGAAGGGGAGCAATTGAGAGAGAAAGAGAGTAATCTGTTGTTGCCGAAGAAGATCCAACCTTGAGCCAATAGCAATGACCTGAAGAAGCAATCATGTGCTTGGGTAATGTGGTGGATTGATGGAGCGAAATGGGGATGGAGTGGCAACTAATGCGCATGAACAAGTAGAGATGCACATTAATCAACTAAAGAGATATGTGAGTGAAGTGGAAAGGACTAGTGTGAGATGGAGTGAACTCAGGGCAAAGTGTGTTGATTTTTGTAGCTCAAGGAGGTACTTCTAGCCATGTGTCTTGACTAGGACCTTAGTTTTGCCTCTTTAGGAGCTTGCATGTGACATGCAAGGATGCATGTCAGTTGCATTCGACATACAGAGTTTTCCTATTGATTGCATGTGATATGTGGAGTGTGCAAGTGAGTTTCATGCAGGCGGATGAGTTGCACGTGACATGCATGTAATGCTAGCTAAACTTATGATGGGTACTTAGCTTAACTAAAGTTAAGCTACTTATCTTCAATTAACTTGATGAACTTATTTTGGCCGTCAATCTTAGCTTAGAAAAGTTATAACTTGAGCCTAAGGGTTAAGGAAAGAGACAATAACAACACAAGTTTGAGAGTGACATCTCAGTGAGTGTGTACTGTGTCCAAGAGAGAGCAGATTTGTTGGATCGTCTAAAGTATTGTAATTTGTATTTTCTCAGTTGGGCCATTATCCTAGGACGAGAGCCCAAGTAAGTTCTGAGTTTTATTGATGATGAATTGATTTGTTGGGTAGAAATTTGTTTGTGATTCATGTGATTCAAATCATTAATTGCTTTCGCTAAATATTTTCATTAGGATCAAGTTGTGTGTTTGTTCAGTAATTTATTGCTGGGAATTAATACCGTGTGTTGGGTTTTGGAAAATCTAACATGGTATCAGTGCCGAAACTTTGAATCAATCTTAAGATTTCAAGTATCGTGTTTGTACGAGGTGGTCGGAGTCAGGTTTGATTGCGATTATACGAATTGAATTTTTTTAGAGGGCAATGTAAATTGGTTGGTCGAGAGGAATATTTTTTGTGCTAATTTTTTTCTTTTTTTGGTTGTTAATTGGGCTTTGTTTAAAAAAAATAAAAAAATAAGACATGAACGGCTGACAAAGGTGTTAGCCAGTTAAGTCGTCAATCGCACAAGTTGAGGTTGGCTGCAGAGGAGAATATGCCACAGGAAGGAGGACTTAGTCGAGATAGTGGAGCATCTTGCCATATGACGGGAATGAGGATATTTTTGTTAGTGCTTTAGAGACAGATTCAGACATGCAAGCGAGAGTTGGTGTGAGTACCATACTTGTAGTTAATGGGGTTGGAACAATGGTATTCTAGCGAGATTCAAGAGGATCTTTGGAGGTTGCAGAGGTGTTATATGTCCCAGGGTTGAAGACAAACTTGCTCTCAGTCTCAACGCTGGAAGATGCAGGGTATGATGTTGAGTTCCAGAAGGGACAAGTATTCATACATTTAGAGGGAGATACCCAGGACACAACAATCAGGCTTGGTGTTAGAAAGGTTAAGTTGTACATTTCTCAAGGCCAACTTGTAAGCAAATCCAGGGGGATCTTTTATTGTGGATCAATGTTAGTGATAGAGATTTAGCAGAAAGCTTTCAGACTGAGTTGATAACAAGGACTCAACGTTCTAATCTCGGATATGGGTAGGAGGTTCTTCCAGATCTGTCATGACTAGTTGGTATGAGCTAACATTGATGGATGCTTAGGAGCAGGCTCCTATGAGCATGATTGGAAGGAACAAGTTTTTAGATTAGAGTCCGAAACAAGTAGCACGTATTCCAGTTTAGAGTGAGAAACCACAATAATGGATGATGTAATGGGATTGGAGATGGATCTAGGTGGTGGAGGTTCTACCAGAAGTATGCTAGGTCCCTATAATACTAGTGATTACCCCATTACTTTTGTAGTTGTATCCCTTATTAATATTGTTGTGCCCCTATTGTCCCCATATTGTTATTATTGTGCCCCATAGAATCCCTTTATTGTTATTTTTGTGCCTTTATATTATTATTATTAGGTCGGCTTGGTTAATTGTGACCCCTTAGACTTCTATATATAGAAAAGGAGGTTTGTCATTTGAATCATCGAAGAATCATTCATTTGTGTAATGTAAAGGAGGTTGCCCCCTCGAAGAGGTTGAATTCTAAGGCGTTGATCTATCTTTTCTATCTTTTTGTGAGTTGGTTTCATAACATTTGGCATCAGAGTTTTGAATTCTAGGGTTTCGCTGCTCCAAACAAGTCATCGTGGCATTTGCGCTATAACTTATTTTCTGCGACGTTTCAGATGCTAAAAAAACCATTTGGGCTGAAATCCTTCTGAACTGCAGGTTCAAATTTTAGACCTTTTTGCGCTATATTTGCGGAGATATGATCTGAAGAAGTTGGCATTTTTGCATACTCTCAAATTACATTCCAAACAGGTGACCTGGTGAAAATAGTCATAACTTTTGTTTTGAGCATCAGATTGAAATTTTGGAAGTCATTGTGTGAACACAAGAAATTGCAAACTTGATCACAAAAAATAGAATATGCTAGATCTGATAGAAGCAAATTGAAAGCAATGAAAAAATATTAGCCATCTTAGACAAAAACCATCTCAGGTAGAAGTTGTATGACAAAGTTATAGTCTTCAAAGCTTTACTCTCAAAATGGGAACTTTCAAACAACATAAATTTTTGAAAGATGCTAAAATCAAAGGTTTTCAGAAACATAAACTTTACAAAATATTAATAATCATTAGAGAAATCTAAGGGGTTAAAATGGTAAAATCTTGAAAAACTAAATTTATTTCTCTTTTTTTTCACAAAGAATTTAGAAATGGCATCTATTTTCGCTTTGAGCTATGGCTTGTCTAGAAAATATTGCTGCTAAGTTTGATTAAAAACAGACAATTTCAGCCCTATTGGAAGTCCTAATTGTGTAAAAACTTCAAACAATTTCTTCAAACCCTAAAATAATGACCCAATTCTTCCAGTGCTAGATATAACCTCTAAACTAAATAAAAGAGAAAATATTGGTGATGGAGAGTTGAATAAAAAAGGAGCCCAAAACCCTTGAATCTTTGCCAAAAATGGTGTCAAAACCATTGAATCTTTGTTGAAGCATGATGGATGCCTTCAAACCCTAAAGGACACAAAAGACACAGATGCCGAAGTTGTGGCACACCCAAAGATTAAGCTTATATTTATTATTTTCTTATAGGGTGTGAAATATTTTCTCCTTTGTAAAATTAGCCCTTACTATTTCCATTAAAATTTATTGTTTCCTTAATTTTGACAAGGGTTGAAGATGGAGTCATTTCTAGATAGGCATGATTTTCACTAAATTATCTGGAGAAAAAGCTCCAAGCTTTTCTTGAACAGTGGCTTCTTTCAAAGCGTTCTAGGAGTATCAACATTCCAAGATTAAAAACTCAAGACCATGAGGGGACTTGTAGAATACTATGTCATGTTTTGGAGAGTATGTGGTGCTAGACTTTATCGAGTATAGGCACACAAGGATGTGAGAAGTTTCTTCACCTGCTTTTCCAAGTACACATCTTAAGGGGCTCAAGCTTCCTCTTTTGTCTAAATTTTCAGGGTCGATGACTTATTGTATCCCAAATAGTGTAGAGGAAAAGTTAATATCAACGATGGGATTCCTTTAAATAGACCTGCTTGTAGTTGTAACCATTTTCTTAATTCTGATTTGGGGTGCCTTGTTAAAGAGCCTATCCTTCTTTGATAGAGTAGACTCTCGAAGTTCTATACCAGAAAACACTATCATCTAGATGGCACTGTAGATGTGATGTGCCTTTTAGAGTGGAGAATTGAAATATCCATTTGTCCAACAAGTCATGTTGCTATTACATGGGTGATACCAACTCTTCTAATAAGGAGGTAATCCCTCACTACACAAAAACAGGTTTGATGTTGTCAGAATGTTCTTGAGAATGCGTTTTGGAGATCCTCTTTTAGATATAAGTGATTAATATGCCATGATACGATCATCCTAGTTTTGAGTTGAATTACCCCACATTGGGTATGAAGAATGATCTTGGATGAGGTTGTAAGATTGTTTTAAAGTTTATGGTTTTACATATTTGTTAGTCTTCTCTTTTCGGACTTCAATTATATAATAATCTTATAGATGGTGATATTTTTTTTAGATTCCATTACTTTTTAATTTAGTTTTGTTGGTTGTCCCAAAGAAAACCTTGCGAGGTTCCCTCCTCTTCCTTGGAATATATGGATGTAGAGTGGCTCAATTGTCAGCCACATTAGTGGTTGGAAACTCTGAGGGACTCAACTGGACTTTTAAAAATGGGTTCAAATATGGAAAAACTTTTGAAATTTTAATGTTTGAAGGTAATAATATACTTTATTTATTCATCAGAGATTCACGATTCTTATTGGCCAGCCAGAATTATCAAAACTACTTAATAAGATTGCATTACTAATTGAGATCGTCAAGCAGGCAATTATTTTATAGATATTCAATGGTCTTGTGTATGAAGTTGGTTGTCTTTGGTCTCTTCACAGAGACATATAGCTGTTGGAATATCAGAAAAGAGCTGCTTCAATGAATACTTGCAAAACAGCTTACAAAACCCTTTTACATTCGTATTTTATCACAATTTGCATATCTCTGCGTTGAAAACAATGAAAAATGAGTGATTCACAGTATATCTATAGTTTGAATATGTTTCATTTGGGTTTTTGATAAAATCTGAGATCTGGTTTAGGATTTGGATGTAATGTTTTATTTTAATGTTGTTAGTTTTTGTAGCATCGTACAAGTGTTCTAGTCTCCAATTTTTTTCAAGGTAAACACCTAGAGATGACTTAATTAAGTTAATTAATCAATAATTAAATATTTCCTAAGTTCAACTTAGTAGAAGTGATTAATTAAAATGAATTAATTGAGAAATGTGAGATTTCTCTAGAAACTCACATGGATCAACTGAGAGATGATCTTTTAGCCGTTGATGGGGATCTAATCATGGCCGTTGGTTCGCCAATGAGGGATTATAAGAGGAGGTTGATGGGGTTGGAGATAGACACACGAGAGATCGATTTCCTTGGCAGATCGAGCATCCAATAGTTGAGGAGAGAGAGTTCGAACCAGAGGGGGGACATAGAGATAGTGAGGGAGCAAAGACAACGAGTTTGGAGGAATTTTTCCAGTTCTAGAGAGGTAGCAACAAGTGGCAAAACTATTCCACAGAGAGGCTGCATAGGTGCTTCAGTAAACAGTTCGATTCAGCTGAGAAGGAGGTTGATTCAACTTCCAAAAGCACGGAAAATTTTCCGGAGAGTCACTTCTAGCAGCAGTAACATGCATGATAGATTGATCATAGGCTGAACAGAGCTACACGTGCGAGAGGCAGCACAGTCACTGCACATGGGTTTGGATGGCCATATTTTTTGAGCATAGCAGTGTCGGTATTTGCTTGTGGAGTGTGAGAATTTTCTCTCTAATATTTTTGACAGATATTTGCTAATTGGATAGCCAAATGGACATCCATAGATTGCACTCAAATTATTCACTGTTGCACAATAATAAAACCCTCATCTGCTGCATCAGTTTTCCCGCATTAGGTTTTTCCGGGGACATCTGCTCAAAAATAATTGTGTGCTAGCATTTTTCTTAGTTTCTAGCATTTTATTTTCTGCAACGTTTTTATGGTGAAATTGCAGTTGTGATTTTATTTGTTATTTGCTGTAGCAAACAAACTACACTTAATTTTAATCGGTTAGAAAAATAATTTCTAGTTGCTGCAATAGATTAAACATTTCACATGGTATCTGAGTGTGCTCGAGACATATCAGTGGTTCAGTGACGAGAAAGAAATTTTGCAACTTCAAAGGGAGTGTTTGAGCAAAATTTCTGGGTCTGCGAAGAGGACCAGCTAGGCAATGCGAATTGTTGGGACGAGGTCTATTTTCTGTCGCAGGTGTTTAAAAAGTTTGATTATGTCCAGTAGTAGTTCTAGCAGGTAGTGGTGTAGCTAGGAAGCATTTTCGGTAAATAGATCTGTATTTTTGTAGAGCAGATTTGGGCACAGTTGTTTTTGCAGTGGCGAAATTAGCGCCGGGTGAAAGAGAAAGGCACACACAGAGGGATTTTCCAAGAGGGTTTCTAGGATTCAGTTTTCTGGTGGAAATCTGCGATTTCCAGCTGCAGGTGGCAGTAGCAACTAGTAGGACTGCGCATTCCAGGAGGGAGTGCGAGTAGCAGAGCAACGACCAAGCAGGAAAGTGAGGAGATTCCTATTTATTTCCCAGTTGTGAGTTTTGCATAAAATGGCCTCAACAGAAATTCGAGATCAAGATTGGATAGATGGAGCCTCAAATTATTGTATTTGGAAAGCCAGAATGTCTTTCCTGCTAGATAAGCATGGTCTAGAGACGTATGCAAAGAGAGTTGTAGCTGTACCAACTAACCCACAACAACTAGAAAACTACAATAAGGAGATGGCCAAGGCAAATTGGTTGATCCTTGATGGTGTTCGAAATCATATACTCTCACACTTAGCGACCAAGAATACAACCAAAGAAATGTGGGATGCGATTGCTATGCTTTTCTATAATCCTTCCAAGAATCAAAAGATGTCTTGAAGGTGAAGTTGAGGCTCACTAGGATGAATAAGGGTGAAGGAGTTACTCCTTATCTCACCAAGATTTGGGATGTCTGAGACAAGCTTGTCATAGTAGGAGAAGCATCTTAGGAGAGTGAGTTGGTGCGTACAACTCTCAATGGTTGCACTCCGGAGTGGGCCACATTCTTCCAAGGCATCATTGGATAAGACAACCTACTAGGTTGGAATCAATTATGGGCAACTTTACGCAGGAGGAAATGAGGCTTGCTTTAGTGAAGAACAATATGAGTGGCAGCAACAACAAAGGACCGAAGGGTGGGCAGGAAGAGGAGAACATTGCTCTTGCATTAAAGGGGAAGGCAAAAAAAGGTCCCAGTCAAGGACAAGGCTCACAGGGAGGAGAAAAGAAGGATATGTCAAAGACCAAGTGCTTCGGATGTGGTGAGTTTGGTCACTATAGTACCCAGTGTCTGAAGAGGAAGAAGGTTCGCCAATGAGAGATTATAAGAGGAGGTCGATGGGGTTGGAGATAGGCACGAAAGAGAGATCGATTTCCTTGGCAGATTGAGCATTGAACAGTGGAGCAAGGAGAGTTCGAGCTAGAGGGGACGTAGAGACAGTGAGTCTAGAGGAATTTTTCTAGTTTTGGAGAGGCAGTAGCAAGTAATAGAACTACTCCATAGAGAGGCTGCGCAGGGACTATGCAGGTGCTTTAGTGAGCAGTTGAATTTGGCTGAGAGGGAGGTCAATTCAACTTCTAGGGGCTGGGAAAATTTTCCAGAGGGTCAGAGAGTCACTTCTAGTAGCAGAGGCAGGCAGGACGGCTTGATCAGAGGCTGAATAGATCTACATGTGCGAGAGGCAGTGTAGTGCTTGCACATAAGGGGTCGCGCATGGGTTTGGATGGCCAAGTTTTCTGAGTAGAGCAGTGCCGAGATTACTTGTGGAGTGAGAGAATTCTCTCTAATATTTTTGCTAGATATTTGCTGATTAGATAACTCGGTGGGCATCCATAGATTGTACTCAGATTATTCACTGCTGCATAATAATAAAACCCTCATCTGTTGCACCGGTTTTGCCGCATTGGGTTTTTTTGGGGACATTTTTCCAAAAATAACTATGTCAATTCTATTGTGTGTGCTAGCATTTTCTTAGTTTCCAACATTTTATTTTCTGCAGTGGTTTTATGGTGAAATTGCAGTTGTGATTTTATTCGCTATTTGCTGAAGCAAATTAATTGCACTTAATTTTAATTAGTTAGAAGAATAATTTCCAGTTGCTGTGATAGATTAAAAATTTCACAAATGTTTTATGTTATGGTGGGTCATAGTGGGTCCTGCCATTATGATGCCTTGAAATGATACTGAATACTATCATTTGCAGTATCTAGCTGGGAGATGTGCCAGTTATGTTTCCCAGTGCTTTCTCTTTTGGGGAAATAGTGGGTATAATTTCCTTGGTGTTTCCACTTTGGACAGGTTATGTAGCGGTCAACATCTCCTTGAGAGTTTAACAAGTTTTTGGTGTTGCCTATCTGTCCAAAATCTCAACCCTGTGCTCCTTTTGGTGCTGTCAAAAGCTTGCATAATCCTTGTTATGGCGAAATTTCTTGATCTTAGTTTGTTTGTCTTGAGCTGAAATGTTAACGTTATATTCCCTCAACTGACATAAATAGACTTGGCAGTTCAATAATCAATAGTTCTGTGACAGGTGTTGTCAAAGAAACAACACCTGTTGTAACCTAAACATAAATCAAGTAGTAAATTTACTGAACAGCACAGGTTGTTTTGAGTACATAATATTTCTTACCTTGTGAGTTTTTCCCTTCCTACTGGCAGTTGCTGTGATTGAACTCTTCAGCTGCTAGCCTTTTGATAGCGAACAGTCAGTCTTGAGAAACGAAAACAATCCTGGCAAATCTTCTGAAATGCTGCTCAGGGAGGACTCCTGAACTTGACCAATGTCTATCCATTTTATAAGCTTAATGATGGCGTTCAACAATTTTACATCCTGGGATGGATAAGATGTGTTGCGTACCATACATGCCATGCCTTAAACTAACATGGACAAAATTACCTAAATTAATACAAAAATAAGTCCATCTTAACCCTGGATCTTTTAAGCAGTGAGATGTTTGAACATGCCTTTTTTGATCCCTCTTGGTGCTTAATAGATCCAGGATGAAGATCTGGGATCTATGCTAGTGAATATGATCAACCAAACATCAAGTATAATGTCAAATTCCAGGTAGGATTGAGTGTGGTAAAAAACTGTTTATGTCAATTTCTACGTATTTTTAATTGTTAGAATATTCCAAATTTACAGTAAAACTGAGATTTGAGATTGTTTTGTTGTTAATTGTTAGTAGTTTGTATGTATTGTGTAGCTGTGAGCAATTTGTTTCAGGCAAGAAAGATATATTTTTTGTCCCTCTTTATTAGGGTGTGATTTACATCACCATCCTCTTTGATTTTTTCCGTCTTATATTGCAGCTATGGGATATAAACATGGAATCTAGGCCAGTTGCGACATTCAGAGTCCATGAATATCTACGACCCAAGGTTAGTGCCTGTATCGTTAGAGTTTATACTCTAGATGGTTTGTGATATTTTTAGAAGTTGATTTGAGCATCCAATATGGTTTGAGTTTTCATTACGAGCAATTATATCACTAATCCATAATATTTTTGATTGGTAGAAAGTAGAATCCTATAATAAACAATTTCTGCTCAATTCGACATGATTGCTAAGATGTCAAATCTAGCCAAGGGAATGCGTTTACCGTCTTCCTCATAATACATCACTAAAGAGTTCTAAACATCTAGTAGGAGAGATATGCAAATAAATGGAGTATTACAATGTTCAAAAAGATTAAATACAATGCAGATGTAGATGGATGTAGTTAGTTTTAAATTTAAAATCAAATGGCCAGATTAAAGTACTCTAATGTTATGATGTCCTGGATTTGGTTGTGGTCATAAGATTCATTAATTTGAAAGATTTATTATGATGGCAATCCTTTTTTGTAATCCATTAAAGGATCATTATAAGACTACCTCCAATCTCTGGAAATTTGTCGTTCGGAAATCAAATCTATCTTGATAATACTGGAATATGGAGTAGCCTTAGATGCCTGTAGAAAGCATTGTTTGTCAGCAGTTGGCGCCCTATGTAAACAATTAACTTCTGTTGAATTCAACCAGCCTCCCATCTCCTTATCGCACACATCTCCTCAGGTGCGTAAACTTCTCTTAGCTAACTCTCTTATTTAGCATGTTTCCTGCAGCAAGGATATAAATCAATCCCTATCAGAGGGGAATGCCCATATTGATCTTGCTGCCTAGTTACATAGACTCTTTTGCCCATCGAAGTCCCATGCAATTCCCTCTTTACTGTTTGCCATACAATGATACATGTCAAATTCTTCTTTGAATGTCTGGCATTGGGAGTTTAGAGATGAAAGATTGTAGGTCTTTCTACCACATGACAACTCCAGAAAGGACAGTTTGTGCCATATACATGGACAGCATAGCCCATGCAATGGATAACAAGAACATACCAGGAATCATTCCCATTCATAACTCCTACATTCCTCTTGGCTGCCAACATCACCCTTTGGTTGCCAACATCACCCTTTGAGCTTGTATGTTGGTCAAGCCAAAAATCCATGCCTCCCTAGGAATTGTACAAACATTCCATGCTATCAGCAGGAGGCCTCTCAACCACCTTTTTGCCCAAAGGAGCTGCATAAGAAGCTTCTCCAATTAACTAAATCCTGGTTTAGAGGGGAAAGTTGCAAGAGGAATAACATGTCTAGCAGCAAGATACTAGGATTATATCAACTGTTATTTTCCCCGCTAGTGATATATCATAAATGTACCATTTCTGTAAAATTTTCTTAAATCTTTCCACTGGCTATTTTCACAGTTTTGCTGGTTGCATATTAATAGCAAAGTTATCCTAAGTGCGTTGTTATCTATCTAGGTTAAATAATTGTCCGTTTTTTGAAAAGCCAGTCTGGGAGGACTTTCCATCCCAATAATAAGGGCCTGTCCTTTCCTTACTAACCTCTACACCTGTTCATAGTTATCAGAATTGGACCGGTCATTGAACCAGTAGACCCCCCAGACTGGGAACCGGTCAGAACTGTACGGAAACTGGTAAAGAAACCGGACCAAAAAACCAGTCAACCAAAAACACATAAAATGTTCAAACTTTAAAGAAAAACATATATATTCATGTGTATCCATATGAATCGAAACAATTTATGTACAAATAAGCAAAAGTTCTCATTTATATGGCATGTAAGGGTGCACATAATCAAAATAACACCAATTGCAATCCATCTCTAAACTGAAAATACATCAGAAAACAAGCTCCACATGGCCTTTTGCATACAAAAAAATTATGCTACAACATATACCTACATATCATCAAAATCATTGCCTATATTGGGATCCTCGTCATCAATATCACCCTCTAAGCATTAAGATAAGATAGAAAAATCATAGCATGTCTAGTCAAGATTTTGTTTGTGTGATGGGTATTTTTTTAGTAGGATCATGATAGAGGAGTTCAACAACCAATGCCACTAACATCAAGGTACATAGAGGGCTTGGTGCTCTTGATTAAATACTAGCTCCATACCCTCGTACATGAGAAAAATATAATGTAGCGTTGCAATCCCCCCAATTCTGAAATCCTGGAAAACTGTTAAGTCTGCTAGATTTTGAGTGAGATCTAAAATGCTACTTTCTCCATATGAAATCCAATGAGGTCAAAACCACTCTTAAACATCTTAAGTCATTTCATGGTAATGTTAAAAATTTAAGTAAAAGGACGCCCTTTTACTTTAAGAATTTACATTACCATGAAATGTATAGCAATAGTAGGGCCATATGTTTGAATATTAAGCACCTATTATGGGCTAGTGCCCAACTACAACAAACATTAAAATAAAAAAAGCAAAACAGGCCCCACTTTCTGTGTTCTACTGTCTACGTGACTTTACTGTACCGAAGCGGACAAAAACAGGTCAAGTCACTGGTTCGAAATGGTTTTTGCCTCAAAACGGCCGGACCGGTCTGAACTGGCTTGCCTGGTTTGGTCCTTATAACACTGCACTTGTTTCTTTAGCAAAGATATTATGGCAGTGTGTTGTTCCTTTTACAACACTTTGTTTGATCTTTTGTATACATAGTTATCTGCAAATTGCTGCACATTAAGCAACTGTTCTCCATTAGAGAAACATGTTACTGCAACCTTGGCTATAACTTGCTATTGCAACCACTTTAAACAGGTTTTGTTACTTGTCCACTATGCATCCTTTTTATATAATCTTGTGCTTCCCCAGGTGGATTGGGGTGGTCAACTTAAGCCGGGTCTGATCTTCTATTGTCTGATGCTCTTTATGCTTTCTGCCAAATTGTCTTATGCTCTTTATGATCGCCTCCCTTCTTAATTGTTCCTATTTTGACCCTAGTCACCCCTGTTGTCTGAAAGAAATGATTTTTCAGCTTCACAGAGGTCCTCAGCTGTTAACTTGTTCTAGGCCTTAGGGTCCGAATGTCCAGGAGAGAAGCCATGAACCATCAAGTGTCTGAAAGAACAGCTTTGCAGCTTCACTGAGGTCACTAGCTCACTTGTAATTTGCCATCTAGTCCAAATATTGAAGAGAGAAGTCAGGCAAACATTTCCTTCTTAAAAGTTCCCTAACATTTTGCACAGGAAGCTATCAATGCCCTAAACAAATCTGTATCTCTTTACCTGAGCTTGCAGATTCAACAGTCCTTGAAAAATTCTTGATTTCCTGAGACTGAAACTTTAGTCCAAATTGCAGAATTGGATTGAAGCTTGCAAAAATGGATACCAGTGAATGAAATGATCAAAATGTTGTGACAACAAAGGAGGTCCACCTTACAGATTATAGAGTACAAGCAATGTTCAAGATCTGTCACCAGAAAGTAATATGTTTACACAACACTAAAAATATATTAATAACGACTCTAATGTGGGTAAATAATAATCATTAACAAATCTTTGTATAAAAAATAACATTATAAAAATGAATTCAGAACCAGCATCAATCCATCTTATGTCAGGATCTTTTGAGCACCGTGAGATTTGCATCTCAATTGTGTTTTTTAATTGCTGTTGGTGCTTAATAGATCTGGAGCTAGGATGGATCTATGCAGGTAATATGACATTCTGTCCACTTTGCTTCTCAGTTAATTCTGGACAAATTTGTGCTTAGTTGTGGTATGTTACTATGGATGATTTTTGGCAAATTCATTTTCTTCCTGTAATTCTTTTTGGTATGGTTTTACTAAATTGTTCCTGTTTGGATCCCTTTTGTCTAGATCTTGGCAATTTTAGTTCAATGCACCTCATTTTTACTTATCATCCAGTTGTCCAGGGCTGGGAAATCCAAAATCCTTAATTCCCTGTGTTGCCAGTGTTGGGAGACTTGGCCAGAAACTGCGAGTCCGAGTTTGTTCAAGCTGTTACTCATATCAGTACTTCACTAAAACTTGACAGCAATAAAAAATTCTGGAAACTTGTCAAGACTTGCCCAAAACTCGGAATACTTGTCCAACACTGTCATTATTACTTTTTCTGTACTAAATTTCCTCTATGCTATAGTTTTTATTTGCAAAATTTTACTGATTCTTTAACTGAGTTTTGCTGAACCCCAAGATGACTAAGTCTTTGCAGTGTTAGACTCTCCTAACATTGCTAGAGACTCTGTATCATTCACCTTTTGTTGGTGATTTTAGTATGTGATTCCTGTTGGAACCTTTTGTCAAGATCTCGGCAATTTTATTTCAGTATACATCACTTTTACCTTTATCATCCAGTTGTCAGGGAGCTGGGAAACCTTTCATTTGTCTACATACATGCAATTCCTGTTGGAACCTTTTGTCAAGATCTCGGCAATTTTTTTCAGTATACATCACTTTTACCTTTATCATCCAGTTGTCAGGGAGCTGGGAAACCTTTCATTTGTCTACATACATGCAATTCCTTTCTTTTTCTTGGCATGGCTTGAAAATTTAGGTATCTATTTGAAGTTCTAACCCTCTAGAGATCGTAACCTAGTAACATACATATGATGTGTGCTGTACTCGTATACTTCTGCATATTAAGTATTGTTTTGCTACTCATTTGAAATCTCTTATTGATTTATTTTTCAGTTTTCTAGTCCAGTTTGACCATCCAATTCTTGGTACGGCTTTTGCTGAACATTTCCTGAATGGGTTCTTTAATCTAGATCATTTCATACAGCTTTCAGCTGAGAAATCTTTATTCCTTGAAATGTGACATGTAATTCTCATGTCCGTTTTTTCAGTAATGTTGAAAATATGGTTAGTCTGTTAAAATCTATAATTTTCTACAGACCACGTGCCATATAATTACTATGCATTCTTCTATGAAAGCTCATAGCGATCATGTATGCATGCTGTGCACTACAGTTCCATACACTCCGCATGCTACATCTCCTTTTAGTGCTTATCTAAAATCATATAGTAATTTATTATTTTTCACCTTTCTATAATCAATATGAAAAATGCGACTTTTATGTTCACACTCTGGACTTGTTAGTCTAGAATTTATTTAATATCTAAAGCAAACTCTTTAGTTCCTCAGTTTATTGTCTGAAGATTACTGAAGGGCTGGCTTATCGCTTTATGCAGTTATGTGATTTATATGAAAATGATTCAATTTTCGACAAATTTGAGTGTTGTTTAAGTGGAGATGGACTTCGTGTGGCAACTGGTTCATACAGGTGTGTACGTTGAACATATTTCTTGTGAAATGTCTTATTATTTATATTTTTGTCCAATAATATCTATATTCTTTAGGTATTTTTAATCTTCATTCATTCTCAGGCTTCAGCTAGTCAACCTGTTGCCTGATTGATTTGAAAACAATTTTTGCTGAACTTTGAATTTTATAGTGTGTTGTTGGTTCGGATATTTTCTTGTTGTACAATGCCATTAGTACAACTAATGAATTGGAAGTTCTGTGGAATTATCAGTCGTAGGATTTCATATTCTGAATTTTTATTTCCTGTATTTTCAACAGCAATCTGTTTCGAGTTTTTGGTAGTGTTCCCTCTAGTGAAGAGGCAACCACATTAGAAGCTAGCAAAACTCCTAATAGGTAAGTTATATTTGCCCTCGTATTTTCCAAGCGAGTTGAAATATATCTCCAGTGCTATTATATATATTTTATTATTGTTGATTTTCTTTTAAGTAGTTCAATTGGGATATTCTGAACACTGTTTTTACTACCATGTATTTGTTGAATCTCAATAGGTTTGGAATATCATTTTGTTTTAATAACTATGTCGCCATCATTTTCTTTGGTTGTATGTCTTATTTGGTGTTTGTCTCAGAAGACGGAACATACAGGCCTCTTCTAAGACTTCAAGATCTCTTACGAGTCTTGCTCGCGTCCGCAATAGACGAGGTGGTTACATTACACTTAATTTTTTGGTCGTCATTTAGTCTTTGGATTTGGTTGTGTTCTCTTGTTGCTTGCCCATTCAAGTTTATTCCGATGGAAGCTATTTCTTCGTATTTTCTGGATCTGTTTTTTTGTTTATTTGTTCTTATTTCATAAAAAAATTCATCAGTTTAGAATACTATGGCCGTGGACTGTTCATTTTCTGATCTCCAAACACTCATTGATTGTTTTGCTATACCAGGAAATGAGAGCCCAGGTAGTGAGATGAATGGAGGCGGTTATGATTTTAGTACAAAGTTGCTTCACTTGGCATGGCATCCAACAGCAAATGTCATTGCCTGTGCCGCTTCGAATAGCTTGTACATGTATTATGCCTAAAATAAAAAAAATATTTTTGAAGTATTTAAAGAAAGTGATTTTTTTTCCATCTCCATCATTTGTGGAGCAGTTCCAGCAAAACTCCAGGGTTAATGCAACGTTTTATGTTCAAGAACTTGTTACTTGAGCCTCCGATCATAGCTCATAGCATGTTCATTTACTGATCCCAAGCTATAAAGGCTGCGAGAAGCCTTTTATCAATGAAGTACCTGTCTTATCTGTCGGGAGAAGCGGCATAATTTGGTAATCAGGTTCAATGTTGATTCTTTCGGAATGGGTGCAATTTTAATTTTCTGTAGCGTTCATACATGGGCTGAGAATGTATCTAACAGTTATCACTATTTAAGGGGTCACTGATGTAGCTTAGGCTGAAATGAGGTGTCCAAATTTTCAGATTGTACTGTCATTTGGGGTAAATCATCAGGCAGTCTGATGATATTTCAAGGCTTGAAAGATTTACTGGCATCCATTCTTACCTCTGTGAAAATATATGCCATATCGTATGAGGATAGGTATTAAGATATACACTCAAGGGTTTGCAAAGGATTGACAGATTTTGATGGCACATCTGGAGCAGCTTTCATGTAACAACACTTTTAGTTAAGATCCACATGCAATCACGACATCCACATTTTTTCATTGATTTTTTAGGACAAGCAGTCAATTCGTGTAACTAAAGTGCCGAAGTTACTCCTTTTTTGGGAGGAATGCATACCTTATTTGATACATCATTTGTCATTTAATTCATTTAAATTACATTGAATTCCAAAACTGCCGGAGGTGATCTTTGTATGAAATGTGTTTCCTTCAATGTAAACTGGGATGTGGCTCCTATAATGGCAGTTTGATAGTTAACATTTTCAGCATTAAGCTTATGAAGTTGCAATAATATTAAAACACTGTATGACAACCAACTAGTAAATTTGATTGCCAAAATTCTTTGTACGATTTGGTACATGTACATTTTCAGCAGTGAGCATGTTTTGATGCACAAGTTTCGTGTAAAGGAAATTCTGTCAGATGTTTGACAATTTTCTGGATATTAGATTTACACTGTCTGCCTTGGGGTCGCCCTATTACACAAGGAAAAATGTTACTGGTTGGATTCTTATTGTGGCATTAACTATAACATTTCTGAGGCCAATTTATAAGCTGGCATAACTGAATTGTATTCTTATTGGTTTGCATCTTAGTTGTATTCTGTAAAGATTGCTTACCTGTGAAGTGGTATACCTAATGATTGTTTTGCACAGTGGTGTCCTATACAGTGAAGCTTTTGCATTTGTGGTTGACTGCAAATTTCATGTTACTGTGGTTGATGGTAGATACAATTTTATTTTAAAGAAGGGGAAGCTTTGTTTTCATTGTAGGCAGATCTCTTGTATGGTCCCGTCACCTTAAATTTTTCTCCCGAGCATAGTATAGTAGTTTAGCGTTGTCTTTCCTTTTGTGAGAAAGCGGTTGATAATGTCATTGTAGTATCTGACCTCATCACAATGCTAATCAAAGGTGCTGGTTGTTGTTCTGGCAACGTCTGTTCACTAGAATTAACAGTTGGGAGGCTGGAAAGGAATGTTCCACTTTAGAAGATGCAACTAGAAATTATGTTAGAGATTGTTTAAAACAAGTGCCATTTATTGATTTTTTAAAGATGAACCAGGATTTAAAACTATGCTCTAGCTATTGCCTCAGAGACTGCTGGAATTGAAAATGTAGCGTTGTTTAGATATTTGACGATATGGACTGATATACAATTGAAAGTAGTGTTGTTTGGATATTTGATGATTTGGACCCATATAGGATTAAACTGGTCAAGTCAGGACCACAATAGCGGATTATATGACCAAAATAGGTTGAAATCATCGAATATTTAGACAATGCCTTGAAAATATTCCATGCTGCCTGTATTTCAAGGATTATCCTGAATCCATCTTGTTTGTTGAGAAAATATATGTGAGCACAATGTTGGAGGTGGCTACGATAGTAGGGAAAGGCTTCTATTGATGTTTCCCTATTGATGTGCTTGAAGGACATGGCTAAACATAAAAACACTGAATAATTAGTTCATCCTCTTGGCAAGCAAAATAAGACATCATGAATCTAGTGATGATCTGTGCTCGGTGAAGGCACAATGGACAAACAAGGAATTTGGAAATCTGAAAGAGTATAATGCTTGTGCATACATATCAAATGGCTATTCTAAAGTTGCTGTTACTCTAAAGTTTAAGAATTGTTTGTCTCGTTATAATAGTAAATCTTTTATATTATAACATAAGCACCACTATACGGTGTCAACGAGAATACATGAGACTGTATGATTATAGATGCTTTATTTTGTCAAGTCCCGGGAATAGCTGTGCATGCAAGTTGCATTTAAAGTGTTTTTTTTCTCTCTTTGGTAATTTCTCAAGGTCCAATCTGAATGCTTCTCGTGCATACGTGGTGTTGAAAGCCAAGTTTTGCTTTTCGCCTTTTTGTGTTAATATATCCATTCTGTTTGTCCTTATATTGGATTCGTGCTCTACGATAATCAAGAAAGAATGGTGCTAAACAAATTAGAAAGATGGCTAGTCAGTTATCTGAGGCTGTTCAGTTCCTGAACTGGCAGTGAGATGGTCAGATGCTGGGCATTCTAGTTACATCAATTTATATAACAGGTTGATGTGCAATTTAAATGTTTTCTGGGTGGTTAACGTTTTTGGGTGGATAACGCCCTTTCAGGGTATCCATGGGGGTTTTTATTCTGCAAAAACTGCGTAGTACTTGAATTTTTGTATCATCTTCCTAGGGCCAGCGCAATCTGCTAGGTTTAGAGAACGAGGAGTATCGTACCACCAATAGTACAAACCAGCAGAATTAGCACGAGCTTTGATTTTTTTTCTTTGTCAGGGCGTCGGTGGTGGGGATTGAACTAAGGTAACTTGATTTGTAGAGGTGCTGGAAAGGAAGTTGTACACATTGAAACTTGCAATGTCTTGTGAGGTTGCCTATGGTGCTGTGGGAGCTTGTAAGGGGGACTTGCAATGCAGAGAATGCCTATAAGCTACTACTGCTTGTCGAAGTTGGTTGTTTGAGGCTTGCAGAAGCCTGTATGAGATGACTGTGACCGAATATACGCTTCCAAGTTGCGAAGAAAAGGGTGTACATGTTAATATGCAAGAGGATATGACATGCATAATTTAATAAAAGTGAATTTTGTTCTTTGGAGTGCAAGCGGCTAGTGTTGATGCCATTTAAGAGGATAATATGATAGAGTGGTGCATGAAATTTCACAAGCAGTATACATTAAATGAGGATAATGCTTGACAAGGTTGGTTAGGGTAGAAAAATAGTGTCATATTTATGGATTTATGGATTTGACATGTTGATTTAGTAGTTCAATTTTAAGTGTTACATGGACCTCTGCATCTATGGAGAATTTCTTTTCGCACTTAGCACTTGGATTTGGAGGGTTCACATTCATCACCCATTAACTCTTTATGTTACTTCCATTAAGGATTTTGCAAATTTTTCTGTTAACAGTTCATATGCTAAGATGTCTGGATTTTTTTGAGGAAATTTGGGAAGTTTAGTGATTAGATTATAGATCACTCGAATGTTTTGAATTTGCATTGAATGCTAGAAATGATAATAGAAAATAATACACACTGGTATAATGATATATGCATGTTGCATTATGGCATTATGTTTATGGCGTTTGCAGAAAGAAGGGCATCCTTTGTCTGTTAGCCTAGTGTGCTAAGTGGTCGTGAATCTATCCAAGAGTGGCTGACTAATAAGATTTATAATGTTCTTTATGGTTCATAAACATCAAAAACATCAAAAGATGGTGATCGTAGTGATTATAGAAAAATATTTATTATGTTCTTTATGGTTCATAAACATCAAAAGATGGTGATCGTAGTGATTATAAAAAATATCATGTTTGTAGTGACTATAAAAATATATTAACAAAGGCTAAGATGTTAGGAAATGACGCAATTTAAATATAAATTATTAGCAAAGTATATAAACATCAATGTTTTATAAGATGATGATCGGAGTGATTATAAAAAAATATTATGTTTGTAGTGATAATAAAAATATATTAACAGAGGCTAAGATGCTGAGGAAATAACACGATTTAAATACAAATTACTGGCAAAATATATAAACGTTAATACTTTGCAAATGTTGCAGGCAAAATATCATTGAAAAATGAATTATTGGCAAAATATAAGGAGTATCTATTTTTATCCATGGTTAAATATATCAATACATTTGAAACAGATGGTCAAGTTTATTGACATTGAAATGGCATTTTAAAAATTAAATTTAAATGTTTATTTGTTATCTTATTTCAGAATTTTTATTTACGATATATATATATATAGATATATGAATTGGTAACTCATTGAAGTGATTTAGGTCAAGTACAAGACTATATCTATTGGCTGCCACTATAACTCGAGAGTGTGTTTAATAGCTTGCAAGCCATATATACATGGGATTAAATAATTGTCATTGTTAGGGCATCTGGAGGTACATTAGAGTGGACCTATATTCCAAGGGGTGTTAACCTTTCTAGTCTTATCACAATATGTCAACATGTCAAGAGTGTGTTTAATAGCTTGCAAGCCATATATACATGGGACTTAACAATTGTCATTGTCACAACATTTGGAGGTACATTAGAGTGGACACTATATTCCAAGGGTTCACCCTTCTAGCCTTATTACAATATGTCAACATGTCAATTGTGGGAATTGAACTTGGATGGTGAAGAAAACAAATAGTCCGCCTAAGCTATGAACCCTAGAGAATATGAAAACATATATTTTGTGATGTTAAATGACTTTGTTCTAGGTAAGGTATGGATTTCTTTTGGTACCATGAACTACTATATCTTGTTTTTTACACAAATAATAATGTCAATTGTCATTAACAAAAATGGTGAAGTCAGTGTTTCTTTTAATATTATCTCATTAATGGTTCACATATCAAAAACTTTACATATTAATTCCATTTCTCATGTTTCTGGTTTCACCTATTTGTTTTATTCAATTATTGAATCTCATTCTCTTACTTTACATGGTACACACATAAAGTGTTAATGTACTTGTGCATTAGTACCATTTCTTTGTTTGTTAAAATTTAATTTAATTTAATTTGTTGTAATTTAAAACCACAAACCAAGGATTTTATATTAATATAAATGTGCATGGAATGTAATAAGAATTACATTAAAATTTGTTTTATGGTCGTGGTCTTCTAACAAGGCCAAGGGATCAATTTTTTTACAACAAATTAGCTTAAAAATTTATAAATTTTATTTCTAAGTGTAAATACGTTATAGAAAATGCCAAAATTTTGACGAGTTTTATCTTGCATGAGGCTACTAGTTGGGAGATTATTGGGCTAACCCAAAGGAGGGATAGATTGAGGTTCTACATTTAAATTAGGTAGGGTAGGTGGAGGAGAATTGATAGAGTGAGTTGAAGACTTAAAGATTCTAATGTATTAAGAGCTTCAAATCTTCAATTCATCTTTTGAGTGCAATGATTTGGTCCTCCAATTAATTTGTTGCCTTTGATGAGAATTCTTATGGCATTGGACCAATTCACTGCCAATTGTGCATGTTGAAGTTGGATATGGTTCATTTCATGTTGATGGGAAATTTCTTCCAAGTGATTGTAAGGAGTATCCTTTTTGTCTTTCGAGGAATGCTCTACCATTTCGACTAGGAGGTTTATGTGGCTCAACTGAAACCAATAAAATTTTGGAGCTTTACATTGGATGGTTCCATGTTGAATTAAACTTGGGGAACGAGCTTGGGATCAGGGGTCAATAGGGAATGAGCCCTGCTTCCACCTTGTGCATCAAACTTGAGGCCGAGAAAAAGCAAAGAGCAAAGCAAAAAGTTGAGACAATTGAGGGTTGTGACATTTTCGAAGAAACACTTCCTCGCCCACTATAAAAACTATAGGCATGAGATCACACATGCAAGGCAAGATCAACATCCTTATTTTGGACTATATTCGTGACATCATATCAATCCTATGCATTATGAGTGCTCGTTGTGAGGAGTATTGAAGCATATAGGAAGGCAAGGGAAATGTGTGCAAAGTCATAGGGGGCTATGATTCCATAAGAGAGGGGACTGAAAGGGCATCTAAGGGGAAAATCCCACATGCATACAATTCCATGCCAATTTCTTTATGTAATTATCTACACTGCTTTGACTTATCAAAACCTAATCATTGAATGCATGTGTGAGGTTGGTAGAAGAGTCATTGTCAACTAGTTATTGAAGCATGTGGTTATCTACACACATGGAAGAGGCTAGCGGGAGAGTCATCTCACTTAATTATGAGAAGATTGGATGAATACAACAATCTTTAGAAAGAGTGAGATTCAAGTGATGCATGAGGGAAAAGGAGAGGAAATTTGAGTAGAGGAGGTAGACAATAGGAAAAACTACAATAGTGAAGGAAAATAGAGATTTAGTGTTGTAAGAGGTTGCAAACATATTGTGTATTGAAAACCAATTTTTAGAGCATTTATGGTTAAAAATTTGGTGACATGTGATGGAAGAATTTGGATGACAATTGATAATAGAATTCTTCAACTTTCCGAGGAGGATGACGACATGGTAATACTAGGGGTTGACAGGTGGACATTAATGCCATATCAATATCCACATTCCATGCCATGCCACTAGGTTGTCACTTCAACAAATGATGGCCTATGTTACAAAAAAACTAAATCTAGAGCCAAAATCTTATTTTTTCCATAACATGAACAAATTAACACCAAATAAGATGAAATTTTTGGCTAAGTTTGTAATGTCAAGGTCTACAGCAATGTCAATGAGGTTTATTGGTCAATTTTTGCACCAAATTTATGATTTTGGATAATAGGGTGGTGCTCAACGTTAGATATCCAAATGAGGATGAAATTTTTTTAGAGTCTAAAATGTAGGCATGATGATACCCATTTGGTATTTTGGCACAGTCCAAAATAGTTTGGAGTGGAGATTCCAAAATAGGGAAAAAATCACTATTTCAAGTTGTTTTGGGGGATTTTTAGAGATCTTCAAAGGATACGTTAATGATGGATGGTTCCATATCTTAGATTTACTTCATATACTCTTGGTGTTGCAAGTGGGATATATATTGGATTATGTGTGTTATTTTTGGACTATAACATATTTGGTGGATGTTTTTTTGCATCGGATCTGATGGTATATGCACTGATATTTGACTATAATACAAATCTCATTTTTTTTCTTACTGAAAAAAAGTGACCCCTAATCACAAATTTGAAAAAATTATTTACTTGACATTCTACCTGCTCAACAAGCTAGGAAACTTCATGTTACTAAAGTTTTCCCATTTTTGCTTTATTTGGGCTATAGAAGATTTCACTAAAAAAAATTTGGACTTGGAAATATGTAAAAATAGCAAACTTGACAATTATGGATTTATGCAAAATTTTACTAGTGCGTGAGATCACCAATTGGAAGGTCACCTTGTATTCAAATTCATGAGCATTATCCATGTTTGATACAAAATTTCTTTTGATTTCACATAATTTTTTTGCTATATTTGGTAGAAGTTGGCCTCACAAAATCATTGTACCAATTAGACAAGTACATAAAAGGGGTAAAATTCACGATTTCAGGAAGCTATAACTTTTATCTCGAAACTCATATTGATGCATGGATAGAGTCATTGGAAAGATACATTGAGGAGATTATGTATAAATACTTGGGATTTGGTTTATTGCATCCATATTCTTCATGATGTAGTCTAATTAATGAAATATTTTGCACTATTTAAATATCTAATATTAATTGTTGCATGCACATTTTGTAGTATTAGAGGTATAGGAAGAAAAATTCTAGTTCATAAATGATGATTTTGCTACTCCTATGGTGCTAGTTGAGACAACAAAGAGCATATAGAAGGAAGTGTAGACATATAGAGAGGACAATGAAAGTTGATAAGAGCTCATGAGTAACAAAATCCAATTAATACTCAATTTTTATAGAGTCTAAAGAATTTGCAAAGGAAAGTTCCTAAAGATCCCAAAACAAGACATTCGTCTAGTGTAGGACATGCAAAAAGTCACAAATTTCATGAAAGCATGGATGAACATGGAGGGTTTAGGAACTTAGGAAGTGATATTAGGCATTATCATTCACCATGGCTTCAATCAAAAGAGCTCATTCATTATCAATATCAACAAGAAACCTAAGTTTGTCTTCTTCAAGGCATCAAAGAAAAAGGAGGACCAAGTTGGATTTTTTTGAGGAGAACTTAGAAATCTCATGCCACTTGCATTCAGTGGAAAGAAGAGGAAGGGTGAGGAAGCTGAAGCCCAACTATTGGGCACGAGGAATTATTTCTATCTTCATAGTTATTCATCAAAAATTGAAGCAAGAATTGTTATTTATCATCTGCAAGGAAAATATTACAGATGGTGGGACTAATCAAAGAAGGTCAAGAACATCGATGGGAAGAAAATTTCCTGGAGGAATTTTAAGAAGTACTTTTAGAAGCAATAATATTCAGTGAATTACTATGAAAAGAATTGCAAAAATTCTTCAAGCTCAAGTTAGGAAACATGACCATGAAAGGATACGAGAGAAAATTACTAGAGCTTTTGTTATATGTGGATTTCATTAGGCGAAAAGGTGATGATTCAAAGATTTTTGAGTGGGATACCATCATTGTACAAGGACAAAATCCAATTTGATGAACCAAATAGCTTGGAGGAAGCTACGAGGAAGGACATTTTTTTATATGATTAGAACACACTGATAGGCGTCTCAATTATCTTTTAATTACTTGGTAGATAAGTGAGACATTGTACACTTAATTATCAATCTCCTGCTTATATGGAACTTGCAGAATGTTGAGCACAATATATCAATGTTGCGAACATTGGGATAAAATTGGTAAGGGCCCAGAAAACCAATAAATTATAAAAATCGGGAAAATATCAGTAAAAATTGGCAAAACATTGGCAAAATCAAGATACCATCAAAATATCCGTAAAAATCGGCAAACATCAGCTAGGCCAAAAAATCGTGATTTCAAGATAAAATCTGGATGTTATCGAGATGTTCGCAACACTGCAATATATGCTAGTACAATATGTTAAGTACCAATGATGTTGTAGTACTAATTAAGTGTTAGAGACTTGGATGTTAAGGTCCTTTCACAAGTCACCAAGGAAAGAAAACCATACTTGCAAGAATTTAAAGGCTCACACTTGAAGGAATTGAAATATCACACTTGCTAGAATTTAAATATCACAATTGTCTGAATTGAAATATCACACTTGTAGGAATTGAAATACGAACTACATCACTCTTGCAGAAAGGTAAATTACTCTTGTTGGAAAGTAAAAAGTTAGATAGGAAAGTGCATCACTCTTGCTGGAAAGTAAACACATAGGATGGAAAGTAACTAGGTGTCTTGCTCACAATGACTACTTATTCCTAAACTCTGCGAAAAAACTTGTCATGCATCATTGAGATATTAAAATGTTGGAAAAATATGATACATCAATCATAAACTGAATCAAGGCTAATATCACAAAATCTAGGAAATAGAGTAAATCGCTACTTAATCCAATTGACAAAGCATTATAAAATAAAATAAATATCTTAATGATTTGCATAGCACTAATAATTAGGAAACATAGTAAATTTCTTAGTGTGTTGCAGCGACATGAATGATTAAGAAACAAAGTAAATAAAAGAAAAAAAAAAACTAAATTTTGAATGAAAATATAAATTACCCTAATTAAAATACAAGCAATACCTTGTAAGAGGCACTGGTTAAAATTGCAGTCGCACGCCTACTTATTAGGACATCACATGAATGGAATGGAAATGGAAAAAGAAACCAACAAGATTTAATTAATAATAATCAATATATTACAACAATCTTCTCCTTATTACTTATTATCTTCGCTCAAGTAAGGCAAGGTATTTATAAAATGGTTTAAGTTTGTTGTAGTCAAGAGGTTGGTTTAAGTTTGTTGTAGTCAAGCTCTCCAAGTTGGATTAACCAATCATCCTTGTTTCCTTCGTTGGTTAATCAAGTGGTAGATCCCTCCATTGGGAAAATGGAAATGATAATTGTGTGTCTAATAGTTTACTTACATTGTGTTGCTACAACTATCCATGGAGGTGCAACATCATAGGTAAGGAGTTGCATCATCATGCTTCCACGGGTAGTGCGCCAAAGTGTTGTAGCTTCAATATCTTGGATGTGTTGCAACATTGGTACTATGGATGTGTTGTAGCACTAGTACTTCAATGTGTTGCAACATTGATATTTCAACATGTTGCAACATTATCACTTCTGGTCATGTTGCAACAATACATATTGGAAGTGTTGGGACAATATGTGCTAGAAGTGTTGTAGCAATACATGTTGGAGGTGTTGCAACAATGCAACCTAAGGTGTTGCAAGAAAGCATGTTGGTGTTGTTGTAACAACGTAAAGGTGTTGAAACAACACAAAGGAGTTGTAACAATTGAGCTTCTCCAAATCCTTTGTTATTGCCTCCAGGGGTGCCTGTATGAGTTTGTCTTAGTCAAAAGTGCAATGTTATGAGAAAATGAGTTATAAGATGCTATAGAGATGGGAAAAAGGTATTAAAAAAGTGGTGAATAGGTATTGAAGGAATTCCAATTTAGGCCCCTGTCATCTCTCCCTAGAAAAAACTTTTGCATGTCCCCATGCAACCAGACAATCAATCTAAATCAGAGCAAGAGTGACCTTGATGGAGGTTGTTGATGTTGTAGGCAACCTCCCCTATATCAAAAGTGAAGAAATAACCTTTCACCTCCCAATAGCCCTCCAACAAGCAATCTCTTCTTTCCTGGGCATGCTATAATCTACTTAATACTTTGGGGATGGTAGCCAAATCATGGGGTAGTGAAACTTGAGGCCTATCCATTCATTCCCATAGTTCTCCATGCTTTTAATATACTTGTACCCACCCTCCAAAACCATTACAAGGTTGTTGGGATTGGAAGGATTTTTTTGATGCATATATTTTACGGCATGTTTCTTCCTCTAAGCACATCCCTCTATAGTTTCCTTGGACAACACCTCTATTTGTTTCTTGTAGTGATCAGTAACCCGTTGTTTGGTGCAAGCCATGAAATTTGCATGTTGACGAGAGTTTACCTAGCTAAATTGTGTAATAAGAGCACTCTTGGGTCTATAGTACTCTCTCCTGATCCATAAATTTCAGTTGTAATTATTCTCATATACTCGGTGAGTAATTACACAATAAACATGACTGTTTAGATATGATACAAAGGATTTCAATTAGACATCCCCCACAAATTGGTTAGGGTTCCGTTCTTGATTGTGATGCAACAAAACATTATGCTAGTGTAGTTCACATAGTAAGTTTTTTTCTGTGTTGGTGGCATTATAGTAGGCCTCTAAGAAGATAATTGGAGAAGTTATATTGTAAGGTTTACTAGTTATCAATGCTTTCCTCTGAAACATGAGATACTTTTCTTGGAGATACATGTAGACTGGGGATGGTGCCCTACAACTGAGTGCAGACTCTAGTAGTAAACCACAATATATATTCTTAGTTTTCCACTTGTCTACATTTTCTGTATGTTATGCTTCTTAACCTGCAAAGTAACACCGAACAGAGAATATGTGAAGAAAAGATACCCAAAACACAGAATATGCGAAGAAAATATACCCAGAACACAGAATAGAAATGATTTTATTACTCAGAGAGAAATGTTCACAGGCCTCTTCGAGGGGGAAACCTCCAATAGAGCAGAGCTCGAATACAAAACAAGACACGATACTCCTCACAGGGAGTCTCTATCCTTTATATATGACTCATACATGCAATACCATGGGCCAATACCGTGGGTTTTATTAATACCTTCTATCTAATACTACCGCCCATTTACCCTTTATCTACTACTACCGCCCATTTGCGACTAACTGTGGTCCCGTCATTAATTGCGGGTTAACCACTTACAAATATTAATATGGGCTTTATTGACTCTTGACTATGACGTGATCCCATGACATAAATAAGGGGGTTAGGGTGGGACCCTAACACAAAGGGGCGCGATACACTAAACCAGTGTGTGACGATGATAGTGATGATGATCTCGACTGTATCTAAAAGATAACTACCCAAGGCGAGTTTTATCACCAAAATAGGACCATGATAGGCTGTTGATCAAACTATCTCAGTCTAACTATTTCAAACCAATCTTCTAGCTAAGGCTTAGCCTCCTCAGTTTGAGAGGGCTCTCTCAAAGGGTTAATGATATTGATTAAAGATATAGATAGATGGCTAACTCTATGATTTGTGATTTTATATGTTTATAGGTTGAAAGATGGAGACTTGCCACCATTGGGCTATGGAGCCAGTGATAGAGATAAAGATAACAGATAGCTCTTCTTATAAAACTGAGGCTTGTATATACTTCAATGAAAGAGTAACACACTCAGGAAAGTCTCAATAACTTGAAGTTCATAGAAGTCAGAGCATGTGGGCATGAATTTTGAGTAATGACACATCAAGGTATTTAAAAGGAAAGTATTATAAGTGATTCATCAAATTTCAATACTTAAAGGAAGTCAGAGCATGAGTAACCATGAATTTTGAGTAATAAGTATTAAAACATTGAATAAAAACATCCAAAGATAGGACCCAAGAACTCAATTCACCATAGTTGAACACCTAAATGAAGTCAAAGAATGTTCCTCCATGAATTTTGAGTAATAAGCATTAAGACTATGGAAGCAAATCATATCAAATATTAAAGATAAAGCTCACTGAAGTACACTAAGAATCTCAGATTCAAAAAAGTTAAATTGCTTCTGTATATATCAGTCCCTCCACTGCATTTACAAAATTAGTATTTTTCTATAACATTTTCCAACCCTTGAGGAATTCCACCTCTTGTCCTTTATAGAGTTTTCATTACAATCTTGGATTCCCTGATCCAACTTGAGGGGAATTTGAATTTCCTAGCTTGACACCTATTCATACCTTAAAACAGACTATTAATTACGAGTGTCAAATAACTAATAGTCTTAGATTCCTAATACAATTAGGAGTGCAACTCCTTATTATGATAGTAACAACCTAAACTAGGAATTAAATTCGATACTTGACAGCTGCTCCTCCTTAACTTCGACCTTGGTGATGTCCATAACCCTCCTACTGGCCTTCAATAACTTCTCCTTCATCTATCCTGAAAACTAGGAAAATGTCCCCTGCAATGTAGCCATGGTCTTCAATGGTGTTCCTTGAATCTCTTCTTGACCAAAATAGCCCCTTTAATCATATAAAACATGTTGAATTAGCCATATAACCCTGCTCTTATACTTGTGCAAAAATTAAACTCCTTGAAGTTGCATGAAGAAAGTCAATCTAGATGTGCTACGAAATAAACTATTGTTTTTGTAGCGCAAAACTTTGTTCTTGTATATATCTATCATTCTTTGAGTTTTTCTTTACTTGGGCTTTAAAAAACCTTCTCAAATGACCTCCTCACATTATCCAGTAGCATCCTTCTCCAAAGATAACCCCTTATTTCCTTTGAAGATTGATCAAAAAGAACGAAACTGCACCTTCAGCAATTTCGTAGCGCGCTACGAAATTGCTGTGCATGTTACCTACAACAGTTTCGTAGCACAGCAGTTTCGTAGCGCGCTACAAAACTACTGTGTGAATTAATTTACACATCTTTTTCCAGAAACATTCCTTCTAAGGATTCTTCACAGTTGTTTCATTATGTACGTATGCCACATATACCTAACATCACCTGTCCTTGAAAACTCTTCAAAAAGTGATGTCTTTGTTTCAACCAAAATTGTTATTAGGATTTCATCACTTACTTTCTTATTCATTTGTGTTGAGGCTGACCTCCAAACTTGCTCAACTGAATTTCAAGGTCTTCAATTTGTCTTTTCATCCTTCTGATATTATATCTAGGTCTGCCATTGATCCATATGACATACATTGCTTCCTTGATTGCAGGGACAATCAAGGTGAAGTATTGGGCCTTTCTGCTAAATGCTTTAGGTTTTGAAGCTTTCTCATCTTCCCATAGGGCCTTCATTCTTTTGAAATTGGCTTTCTCAACTGCATGTTTCCTTGCCCTTTTCTTAAGTTTGGCAATCTCAAGATTGGCAAGCTTCAATTTCTTCTTGAATTCCTCATAGTTATTTTCTTCTTCTTGAGTATTCACTGCTCTGTTTCTGTCATCTTCATGCATGAGTGATGGTTGCATTACTAGAACTACGAGCTCTTCCTAGAATCCTGATATCTCCCCTGTCTCACTCACCTCCAGCAACCTACATTTTTGAAGGCTTCTTCAATTATTTTATCCTTTGTGAGGGCATCTAATCCTTCAGGTTCAGTTCTCAGAGATCGGCTTGGCCTGTGATTCTTTCTTTCTTCTGACATTTCTCATTTGAAATCCATGTAGATAGAAGACCAAGAAGAAACTACCTTGCTTAATTGAGGAACTTCCTCACTTGAATTTGATGAAGAGATGCCTCGCTTTAAGCCTGCGGAAGAATTTTGGTCTCTGCTCACCCTGGGTTTGTTTACTCAATCTTAAGAACAACATCAAGTGTCTCTTTCATGAATATGACCAAGATCAACACAAATATAACCAGGATCAACTAACCCTTTCCTTTTTTGAAATTTGAAATGACTGCAGACAAATGACCCTTAACGAATCTAATGATGGATACGAATGGGTAAGGTTCATGGACTGACACCTGATGATGAAATTTTGACGGATTCTAGTGGATTTTATAGCTAGACATGATTGTTCATGAATCCTTGATTTCGTATCACATGTAGTGTAATTTCAGACTCTACGCTATGAAAACGCCTAGACAGTTTCGTAGCACGTTCAAATTTTGAAATGACCAGACACATGAAAATTTAAACATGATATGGGATCCATAAGGTGCAAAACAAGGTTGTTGAACTTTATTTGATGATGAAAATGAGACTCTAACCCTATGACTTAGACTCTAAAAACATAAAAATGACATGACCATGTCTAACACAAAAACTTTGGAACCATGTGGGTTATCCAAAATTTTAAAAATCTTTTATAGTGATAACAATGGCTCCACTTGGGATAGTGTGCCCTTGTGGTACACTAAGAACTAGTAGCTCCAGTGCTACAATCCATTCCTTTAAAAATAAAAGCATTGAAATCCTGCCCAATCTGCTTCAAATTGTACCTAGTAAAAAATGCACAGTCAACCTTGAGCTTATTTGCATTTTCCTAGCTACCTACCCTATCAATTGTAAAATTATTTTAGCTCAATCAATGTGAAATTTCCAATGTAGCCAATCATTGTTTTTATCTGATATTTGAGTTTTTTCACTACATTCAGAGTTCAAAACAACTATGATATTGTGATGACCACTGCCACTGAAATTGCCTCTGATCTTCATAGAAAAACTGAAACAGTGGAGAGTAAAACTCTTCCATGTATTTAGCTATAGGATCCTAGAATACATGATCAGCTTGATGATCCTCATAACATCCTGTTGCTTCTAACAACTGATATTTAGTCACACAACATTTATTTGATAAGTTATCCAACTATTTTTCTACATGATTCCCATAGACAATGTAATTTTCCTCCCTATTATGATCATTCTTTGAAGTAATCTGCTGCAAGGAATTACAGAAATGATCAACTTTCTCCTCTACCTAAGGGTTATAAAAAAATTCTTCTAGTATTTCTTATTGGTGTTTGCAATTGTTTTCATCTTCATTAAGATCTGAAGACTGACAAGTGTGCTTCATCTTTACATCAATCTCGGAGGATGTAATATTATTTTCATAGGTATACTCTTGCTGATTTCTATGTTGCCTGTCATGGGATGTTATCCTTTCTTCTTGCTGTTGAAATATATTGTTATGAAGAGCCTCTAAAATTTCTTCATCCATGAATTCATCATCATCATAAAAACCCTCCAAATATTGAATAAAACTCACAGAATGTTTACAGCAATCTTTGACCATCAATAAGGAGGGATGACTCTCTTTATACATCTCATAGAATACATCATGGAAATTAGCAAGCGAATATATTGAACCATTTTCCAAAACTTTATACCAAGACCATGCTTTTCCTTCTAAAGTGGTCATAAACATCTTCATCAGACAATCTTCAAGGAACTGAACCTTAAGACTGTGTACATGCATATGGAACCTAACCAAATGAAGAGTAGCATTGTCTTTCTTTTCATCTTTGAATGTTGGAATATCATCTAACCATTTGACCTTTGGCATAGGATTTGGAAAACCAGGGATATGAGACCGATTCATAGGGGCATACCTGGGATTCATTCTTGCAAGGGCATTCATCTTGAAATTTCATCAAGCTACTGATCTTCTAGCAAGGGAGTCATCTTCCAATTTTTATTTGATGTGTGGAGTCGCCAAGGTAGTTTTGCAACCTCGAACAGATTCTGAAGCTCCTGCTACTTTCAAGACTTCAGCTTCATGATTTTTTAGGATATGTATATCTTCATACTCCCAGCAGGCACACCAAAATGTTATCACCAAAATAGGACCTTAATAGGTTGTTGATCAGACTATCTCAGTGTAACTATTTCAAACCAATATTTTAGCTAAGGCTTAGCCTCCTCAGCATAAGAGGGCTCTCTCAAAGGGTTAATGATATTGATTAAATATATATATATATAGATGGCTAACTCTATGGTTTGTGATTTTATATTTTTATAGGTTGAAAGATGGAGACCTGCTACCATTAGGCTATGGAGTTAGTGATAAAGATAAAGATAACAAATAGCTCTTCTTATAAAACCAAGGCTTGTATATACTTCAATGAAAGAGTAACACACTCAGGAATGTCTCAATAACTTGAAGTTCATAGAAGTCAGAGCATGTGGGCATGAATTCTGAGTAATGACACATCAAGGTATTTAAAAGGAAATTATTAAAAGTGATTCATCAGAGTTTAATACTTAAAGGAAGTCAGAGCATGAGTAACCATGAATTCTGAGTAACAAGTATTAAAACATTGAAGAAAAGCATCCAAAGATAGGACCCAAGAACTCAATTCACCATAGTTTAACACCTAAAGGAAGTCAAAGCATGTTCCTCCATGAATTTTGAGTAATAATCATTAAGACTATGGAAGCAAAACATATCAAAGATAAAATATAAAGCTCATTGAAGTACACTAAGAATATCAAATTCGGAAAAGTTAAACTGCTTCTGTATATATCGGTCCCTCCACTGCATTTACAAAAGTAGTCATTTTCTATAACATTTTCCAACCCTTGAGGAATTCCACCTCTTTTCCTTTATAGATTTTTCATTACAATCTTGGACTCCTTGATCCAACTTGATGGGAAATCGAATTTCCTAGCTTGACACCTATTCATACCTTAAAACAAACTATTAATTACAAGTGCCAGTTAACTAACAATCTTAGAGTCCTAATGAAATTAGGAGTCCCACTCCCTATTATGATAATAACAACATAAACTATGAATTAAATTCGATACTTGACAAATGCTCCTCCTTAACTTCAACCTTGGTGATGTCCATAACCCTCCTACTGGCCTTCAATAACTTCTCCTTCATCTGTCCTGAAAACTAGGAAAATATCCCCTACAATGTAGCCTTGGTCCTCAATGGTGTTCCTTGAATCTCTTGCTGACCAAACTAGCCCCTTTAATCATATAACATATGTTGAATTAGTCATAGAACCTTGCTCTTACACTTGTGCGAAAATTAAACTCCTTGAAGTTGCATGAAGAAAGTCAATATGGATATGCTACAAAATAAACTATTGTTTTTTTAGCTCAAAACTTTGTTCTTGCATATATCTTTTGTTCTTTGAGTTTTCCTTTACTTCGGCTTTAAACCTTCTCTAATGACCTCCTCACATTCTCCAGCAGCATCCTTCTCCAAAAATAGCCCCTTCTTTCCTTTGAAGATTGATCAAAAATAACAAAACTACACCTACAACAGTTTCATAGCGCACTACGAAACTGTTGCGCATGTTACCTACAGCAGTTTCCTAACGCACTACAAAACTGCCGTGTGAATCAATTTACACAATTTTTTCCAAAAACTTTCCCTCTAAGTATTCTTCATAGATATTTCATTATGTACATATGCCACATATACCTAACATCACCCGTCCTTGAAAAATCTTCAAAAAGTATTGCCTTTATTTCAACCAAAATTGTTATTAGGATTTCATCACTTACTTTCTTGTTCATTTGTGTTAAGGCTGACCTCCAGACTTGCTCAGCTAAATTTCAAGATCTTCAATTTGTCTTTTTATCCTTTTGATATTAGATCTAAGTCTACCATTAATCCATATGACATACCTTACTTCCTTGATTTCAGGGACAGTCCAGGTGAATTATTGGGCCTTTGTACTAACTGCTTCAGGTTTTGAATCTTTTTCATCTTCCCACAGGGCCTTCATTATTTTGAAATTGGCTTTCTCAACTACATGTTTCCTTGCCCTTTTCTTATGTTTTGCAATCTCAAGATTGGCAAGCTTCAGTTTCTTCTCAACTTCCTCATAGTTATTTTCTTATTCTTTAGTATCGACTGCAGTGTTTCTGTCATCTTCGTGCATGAGTGATGGTTGCATTACTGGAACTACGAGCTCTTCATAGAATCCTGATATCTCCCCTATCTCACTTACCTCCAGCAACCTACTTTTTTTAAGGCTTCTTCAACTATTTTATACTTTTGGATAGCATCTAAGCCTTCAGGTTCAGTTGTCAGACATCGGCCTGACCTGTGATTCTTTCTTTCTTCTGGAATTTCTCCTTTGAAATCCCTATAGATAGAAGACCTGGAAGAAACTACCTTTCTTAATTGAGGAACTGCCTCGCTTGAATTTGATGAAGAGCTGCCTCGCTTGAAGCATGCAGAAGAATTCTGGTCTGTGCTCACCCTGGGCTTGTTTACTCAATATTAAGAACAACATCGAGTGTCTCTTTCATGAATATGACCAAGATCAACACTAATATAACCAATATCAACTAACCGCTTCCTTTTTTGAAATTTGAAATGACTATGGACAAATGACCCTTAACGGATCTAATGATGGATATGAATGGTTGCATGTGAGAGCTAAGGTTCATGGACTGACACCTGATGATGAAATTTTAATGGATTCTAGTGGATTTGACAGCTAGACATGATTGTTCACAAATCCCCGATTTCGAGCACATGTAGTGTAATTTGAAGACTTTGCGCTACGAAAACACCTAGATAGTTTCGTAGTGCATTCAAATTTTGAAATGACTAGACACATAAAACTTTAAACATGATATGGGATCCATAAGGAGAAAAATAAGGTTTTTGAACTTTATTTGATGATGGAAATGAGACTCTAACCCTATGACTTAGACTCTAAAAACATAAAAATGACTTGACCATGTCTAACACACAAACTTTGGAACCATGCGGGTTATCCAAAATTTTAAAAACAATTTATAGTGATAACACCTGGTAAGGTGCGGTCGTAGCCATGGTAGCAGAGCCACAAATTCTCAGAGGAAATTATCTAATGTAGTAGTATGGCTAACCATATCTTGTCCTGTCATTCTTAGTTTCGCGGCGCAACCTACTAGCATGATTTTGGTTTCCATGTTTTTGATTTCTGTGGCCATTAACATGCTTTTCCTCCTTAGCTGATCTTCTTCAAGTTTGCGAAGTTTAAGGTCCCCTTACCGGATGGCTTCTCAACTCTGCAGATGTTCATCCTTATGCGTCTACATAATTCCTTCATCCTTGGCCTCACATACTATCTCAAGTATGGAAGATGCTACGAGAGGGTTCCTTACTTTCAAAACTCTGGTATCGACTCTACTCTTTAGCTTTAGAATCATCTCCGAGCTTAGGTTTTTGTACATGGCCCTATAGGCCCATTGGATCGCTGGTACGTGCAGGTCCCAATCATATCGTCGTGCTTGGTGAACTTTGTTTAGGATCCCACACACCTTCTGGAAGGCTTCTGCGGGGAAAATTTGTGGTGTGCGTCACCTTTCCTGCTATTGTACCCCGTTCTGTTTCTCAATCCTGAATTCGGGTTATGCATGTGCGCATATCTATACCCATCGCAACAGGTGGGCGTGCAAGCTACTCCACCCTTATTGACTGGCTCTTGTTTGAGGTTGAGGGCTTGCAAACCATAGGTGTATCATCCTTTTACATCCATGCCAGTCCTCAAACTTTCCTTGATGTGAACTACACCATCGTATGGGTGTTGCACGTAGTGCCCATTTCAATGCATCAAACCATTGCTATTATGGTACTGTGCTTTCAAAATTTCTCAAGAATTCCTCCATCGCTGTCAATCCATCATATGTCGACAGTGCTCGTGCCTTTGTTGTCATGCAACACAGTGATCTAATCATCATGTTGCAATTCAGCGTTGTCACTTCGTGCAACCGATTCTGCCAGTGCTCTACTTCTTCATTTGAATCCGAGGTGCAGGAGCTTTCATGATCCCATGAGATTCTCACATTTACAATTGGATTTACCCAATCCTAGTCTCGTGCAATTATCTTGTAAATACAATCTAGCTCATCGTTGCTTTCATTGTCGCGCACTGGCTCAGTGTAGCGCACTCCTTTGGCTAGGTTCAATGGGACTACTACGTGTAGTGACTTCATCTCGAATATCATCTTCCGCTTCTTCAGGTTGATGACTCCATTCATATCAGTGGCCCAATCTATTCCTAACAATGCGGGATAGGGATTGTTGTCATCAACAATCTCTATTACTTCAAAATCCATCTATGTGCTCGCGCCTTCAATATCATCTGTTACTCATTGCAACCTTCCCATGGGAAAAATATTCTTTTGGTTTGCCATTCATAGCTGAGTAGGGGACCATTGCAACATAGGCCTGCCCATGCATTCCCATGTTTGCTTCGACAACACATTCGCATCCGAACCCAAATCTAGGATTACCTGATCCATTTCATACTCACCAATTTGCGTAGTCAATCTCATTTCCCTTCTAGTGCACAATGCATGCTTCCTTAATCTCCAGACTATGTGTGGATCTCCTGACCTCGCGCACCTGGTGATCAGCTCCTATAGTCCCTTAACTACCTTGTTGTCATGCAGCAGTTTCATGCATGTCTCCAGAAAGGTAGTAAGCATTGAAGGATCCATTCCTAGCTCTGGTTGATCCTTACTACCTGAAGTGGAGACCTCCGTGAAGCTCTTCTTAGCTTCCATTAATGCCTCCTTTGCACGTTCTAATTCAAACTCAGGTTCCTTTATAGGAGCCTTGTGAACCCATGTATCTCCCTCTAGTTGCTTCCCCTTATCCTCTCTCATGGTCGCATCACTTCTAAGCATCATGTTTACATTCGGGTCTTCTTGGCGTAGTTCAGACCTCATCATTTGTATATTCTAAGTCAGAGGAGGCTGGAATACCCCTTTCTCGCTCATCTGTGTGATCAATGTAGGACAATCTATTGTTTCATGATCAAACTGAGCACAATACGAACAGGAGATCCTCATCGGGTTGGTGCAATCGCAGGCATAGTGCCCTGGTCCTTCACAATTGTAACAAATTAACTGTCAGTGGCCCCTTCCTAGTCCCATTTCTCCTCGTCCTCGACCTTGTCCCTGAAATCCAACATGCGCCATCCCTACAACTGGGTCGAGGGCTCGCTTTTTTGTCTGCATCCTATAAGCCGGGGTCTGATCGATCAATAGCTCGTAGTTGCGACAAGTGTGCTCGTCGTGTCCTACCAAGTTACAAAAATTAAAAAACAATTGCTGGCGAGTCTGTGTATACTTCAGCAACAAATGACAATTATCCATCGTGTGTTTTCCTCCTATCTGACAAATCACGCACCATAATGCGTGTGTCACACTCAGCCTTGCTTGTGCCTCTGGTCTCAACGGAATTGGCCCTCCTCCTGACAAATAGTTTGTGAACACTGGATAGTGATCCTTGTCATGACCCTGGCTTATGCATTTTATGCACCATACCTCCTCGCGCACCTCTGGCCATGGTGCCCTATCCTGCATAAAAAATTGCATTTCGAGGCATAGATTCTACACTTGTGCATGGATTTATTGAACTCCCAACCCAGGGTCTTGTATCGGGGTCTCATGCAACCTCATGGACATTTCCAATGCTTTGGCCTGGGTGGAAAGTTTCTATTGTGACAGCGCCATCCTCAAGTGTGGTGTCAAATTTGCCACAAACCATGCACGAAGTTGTTCATCCATTAGCGTCATATTGGCCTCACGGATCATACTCTTTAGTCTTTGGTCCAGATCCCAAGGGGTCTCACCTGGAAGCATCATGATCTCTTTAAACTTGATGATTGATTGTGTTTTTGACTTTGGCCTGTTGAATTCCCTGTTTAGCACGATCTAGATTTCCGTTATTCCTGCGTTTGTGTGGTCATTAGAGTACTTGATATACCATGTCAGTGCACGATCCTACAACATGCTTTCTAATGTAGCCTTCTTAATATTTTCGTTCGTGACACCTTGCACTTCCCATACTGCTCTTACCATGAACCAGAATTGGTTTGGATCTTCATTCCCTACCCCTATGAATACTGGTAGTTTGATCGCGTTCGCCATAGTGAATTGTGGAGGTGGTGGAGATGGAGGTGAGGGAGGTGAAGCAGGTGGTGGCATGGGTGGAGATGGTAACTGCAAAATATGTTGTCTTATCAAACTGACTATGCTTCTCGGAGAGACCTTAGCGAGCTCTTCCTTGGTCTCTCGTGAAGGTGAAATTAAGGGACTGTTTCCCAATTCTTCGCTGCTTTTGTAGATTTTTCTACTCGGCGTTGTCCCAAACATTAATGTATTCTCATGACCCTCTTTTCACACGATAACATCTTAATCTGAGTATTTAAATACTTAATATACTTACCTCACGGTATTTTGAGAAAGCATAATTTTTCTTCGTTGTAGCTCACGGTCATGTCTACCGCAAACTTAGTGATAAATCCCCCTATTATCCAGTCGATCCAATGGTCCACAGCTCACGCGATCTTATCTTCTGATGACTCTAGTCTGTGCACTAATTCCAGAGTCCAAACTATTGGTTTGTCGAGCTTACACCTTCCTTGGCTATCGTCTATCCTCACGATCCACTCATATAGTTCAGAAGGAAAGGATGCAAAGAAAATCTCATGGATTTCCATATACACGTAGTGATCCAGCCACTTTTTCTCACATACTTGCGGAGTTCCATTTTCCTATGTCGCGAAATCATGAACCTTTTTGTTCAACCACTCTTCAATTTTCTTCTTTGTTGGGTTCCAGTGGCATGACATCAAACATCCCTTAGGAAAATCTGGGTCTCGGCAATGGAACCATTTGTTGGCTTAGTGGGGCTTGACCTAAGTTCAGAAGTGATTTAGCCAAGAAAATCTCGGTACTACTGGCCCTTTCGGTAATAGTCTGTGGAGCGTGGACTAAGGTATCACCTGAAGTAGTATGGGAGGGTCTTGGAACTAGGTTTCCACACCATGGGGATGTCTGATATGCGGTGATAGGGACGCGATCCAACCTTAGTGCTTATTGGGCTACGTGCACCTACGGGCGCGTTATGTCTTGTGTTACTGCCTTTGCACAACTATAACCACAATGCGACCCGTGTTGCTCATCCAAGTCTTCCTTAATTAGGTTTTGTTCACTAATTACTTAGAATAAACATTCAGACAAGTATTTATCAAGTGGCACATATAAATAAATAGATAAAACTTAATGCATAATATCAAAAATATAGATCCACAACCAAATGCACGATATTCTGAACCCAAATTTTCTTTATTAATGATCTTTTCAAGTTCAGTTCAAGTACAAACCCAACTCCTCCCTGTGCACTTAGCTGCAGGGGTCCGCGCACTCAGCTGTGGACTCTACTAGGCCTCTGCACACTCAGTTGCAGAGACTCTTCCTACTACTACAACCTAATATACTTCAGATCCACTTCTCTTCTCTAACCATGCCTTCGCATCTATCTACTTCCTTTTTTCCCCAAAAACTTGCTTTACACTTAGAGCCTTGCTCTATTTATACAATCCCATGGTCCACGGACCATGGGTACGCCTATACAACTTTACATTTTTTTACAATTCTTAGGGCAGACAACCCTATGACTCATCCTAGACTTTCGTGCTCCACGCCTGTACTTCGTAGAGTCTTTACATGACATTGACAAAAACTTGAGCTTTAAGCCCCAAAAACATGTTGTGGGGGGATCTGCTACCCAACATGAATAAAGTGAATGAAAATTTTATGGAGGTGAAGAAGAGCTTTGTGGATGTAGGGGCTTCTACATCAAAGGCTCAAAGTACACAAACGAAGAAACCTAAAGTAGTAAGTACTGCAGAGGATGTAGATCCACCATTGTTAACATATTTCTTACAAACTTGCATGAAGCTCCTAAGGGACAAAAAAGCATTAGAGGGACTGTAAGAGTTGATAGATAACTGCACTGACAAGGATAAGCCACTATTGGAACAACACACAGTGCATAAGGTGGACAAAGTTAATAAAAGGATTGGTCGGGAGATGACATTGACTGCCTAGATTGGAGATTTTGAAATGGACCAAGTGATTGTTGATTTAAGATCTGATGCAAATGTTTTTCCGAAGAATGGGAAGACAAGCACTACAGTGGTCCCCGATCCAACTGAGAATGGAAAATCAACAAAATATTATTCCTATGGGGCGCCTACATGGAGTAATTGTGGATATTGAATGGGTGGGTGCCATAGATAATTTTTAAGTGATTGAAATAGTGGACGACAGTAATCCATACCCAACACTACATGGAATTGATTGGCCATTTGATATGAACGTAGTCATCAACCTCAAGAAGTGAAGAATGACATTTGAGAAGAAGGATCTAAGGGTTATTATTCCATTAGATCTGACCAAGGGTGTGATATACTAAACCAATCTGAGATTATTATGATGAGGACAATATTGAGCAAATCTATAAGCTTACTGGATGGGATGAGGATTGGATCAGCCCTACGGTGGATGGGCGAATTACTTGGGAGAAGGACAACTCCTGCAATTTGGATTTAGATGAGGAGTTTGATCACTGGTAGAATAGATTGCATGAATTATCATCACTGCGATGCAAAATGCTTACTAAGTCACGTTGATGTATATGCAGTGAGGTACACAACTTACCATATTATGATGGTTTAGAAGATGTCAATTTATTTCTGGATAAATTTGAAAGAGATATACTGGAGGAACATTGGTTCTAAGAATTAGACATCATGCTAAGAGCTATGCCTGCCAGATGGTGGGGCACACATAAGAACAACTCTGTAGACTGGAAGTAATATCGATGGAAGATGAAGTTATGGTTTGGCTGTGCCAATACCCACATTGCAGAAAAATATATAGGAAAGGGTGATCCGGGCAAGAATCTGGGTCGATAGACGAAAGCATGGAGAGAAGAACCATAGCCAAAATGGGTTCACATATTATTCCACACATTGGATACTATCCAGATGAACTGGTATCTAGAGACAGAGTTACGACACAGAACCGTAGAGTGGGATGTTCTAAAGGAAAATGTCCTATTAACTTTCAGTTTTGAAGATGGATTTGGGTGTATTGACAATGCATTACAAGAGATCAAAGCTGCAATATTCAAAATTCCTGAAGAACTTTTTGCGTGGGTACAACTTGATTGCAAGACGTAGCTGCTCCATGCTCTAGAATGCTACAATGTGACCATAGAAGAAAGTGAGGAAGATCCTAGGAACATCAGTATTGTTGAGTCAGAAGGACAGCATGAAGTGGCAGGACGTAAGGCGGAATTACTTGACATCTCAAAGCCCTTGAATACTAAGCAGGTTAATATTGGGTCAAATGCGCAACCGAAGTTCACAAATATAGGCGATTACTTGGATGAGGACACAGTGGAAAAAGTCGTAGAGTTATTGCGAGAGTATCAGGACTTGTTTCCCACCAAGTTCTCTGATATGAAGGGGATAGTAGGTGATATGGGTGTCATGAAGATCACTCCAAAGCTAGATGCAAAGCCAGTGAAGCAACACCCATATTGATTGAATCCTAAGTACAAGGAAAAAGTGTGCCAAGAATTAGATAAGATGCTTGTACCCAAGATTATTGAGTTTGTCGAGGAACCAGACTAGGTTTGTCCTATGGTGGTTCAGGGAAAGAAGACGAAGGGAAAAATTCAGATCTACCTAGATTTGAGAAAGTTGAATGATGCTTGTGTCCATGATCCATTTCCTACACCATTCACAGATGAAGTATTAGAGAATGTTGGAAGTTAGGAAGCCTATTCATTTACCAATGGGTTCTCAGTGTAGCATCAGATGAAGATCACATCATAGGATTGAAGTAAGACCAACTTCGCTATAGAATGGGACTGTTTTCAATATACAATTATGCCCTTTGTACTTGAGCAATGAGAATGCCCCTGCAATATTTTCAAGGGCGCTAGTTGCAATTTTCAAAGAATTAATTCATAAGTTTTTAGAGGTTTACTTTGATGATTGGACAGTGTTTGGGTTAGTAAATAAGGACATTGCAAGTCTCCACCTCATGTTGGATACTTGTCGAAAGTATCAGATATCCCATAATTTGAAGAAGTGCATATTCTATGTACCATATGGGATACTCTTGGGCCATATTGTCTATAATGGGTTGATGGCAGACCCTACCAAAATTGTAGTAATTATCAATTTTGAGCCTCCAAGGAATGTCAAATAGTTGTGCATGACATTGGTCCACACAGGACATTATAGGAAGTTCATAAAATCATATGCGAGAATCACTGCGCCCATGGAGCGATTACTGAAGAAGGATGTGACATTTTGCTAACATGATGATTTCCAAAAGAGTTTGGATGTATTGAAGGAAAAAATGGCCACAACACCTATTCTAGTGTTCCCCAATTGGAGGAAGGAATTCCACATACATGTAGATGCATCCTGCATAACATTAGGAGCTACGCTAACCCAACTAGGCACAGGGGATATCAACCATCCAATAATATTTGAAAGAAGGAATTTATCCAAGGCAAAAAAGATTTATTCAACCACAAAGCGTGAAGGATTGGAAATGGTGTATGCACTTAAGAAGTTCAGGAACTATTTGTTGGGTGTGCACTTCAAAATGTACAAAGAAAATTTTACTTTGAAGTACCTAGTTAATAGGCCTATGTTGTTGGGGGGGTGGGAATTTGCAGATGGTTGCTGCTCTTTCGAGAATATGACTTTGAGGTAGTTGTGAAGCCAAGGAGATTAAATGTTGGACCAGATAACCTCTCACGGATTGAGAATGGTGACGAGCCTAAAAATTTGGACGAAGGGTTGCATGTTGCGCAACTCTTTGTTGTGCACATCACAGATGAACATTTTGCAGGGATAATCCAATTCTTTTCTACGGGTACAACTCCTGAGAGGTACACAACATAGAAAAAGAAAGAATTGGTGGTCAAGGCTGCAAACTGTTCTATCATTGCAGGGAAATTATATAAAATGGGATCGGAGGGAGTGCTACGAAGGTATGTCCTGGAGTATGAACAACTAAGTATCCTCATTAAAGTGCATGGCAGAGTTGTAGGAGGACATTATGCTGGAAGAGAAATTGTTAAGAAGATCCTAAGAGCAGGACTATGGCAGCTGACTATGCATAAGGATTCCAAGGATTATTGCAGGGCATGAGATGTCTGTCTGAGAATAGGGAGGCCATTGCGAAGCGATGAATTGCCTCTAAACCTGCAAGTGTCACTACAAGCATTTGATAAGTGGGAAATAGAATTTGTGGGACCAACTCAGCCACTAGGAAGGAAGATAGGAGAATGATACATTATTACACCTAGCGAATATTTGACCAGGTGGGCTGAGGCATAATCCATGAAGGATTGTAGCATAGCCACAACTGCGAAGTTCATTTTTTAATACATTTTGTCTAGGATTGACCGCCCTAAAATTTTTATGAGTGATAGGGGTTCACACTTCTTGAACGAAACAATTACTACATTGCTTGAAGAGTTCGAGATGTATCATCAGAAAGGCACATCATATCATCATCAAGTGAACAGAACAATGGAAGCCTTTAATAAAATCTTGGAGAATTCTTTCTCAAAAATTTGTAATGAACAAAGGAATGATTGGGATGTGCGCAAACCAGTTGTTATATGGGCATATCAAACTACCTTTAAAAAAATGACTGGAAAGACACTGTTTAGACTGGTTTATGGATAAGAAGTTCTGATGCCGATGGAGTACATCATGCCAAGTTTATGGATTGTAGTAGTTACAGACATGGAATATTGGGATACCGTGGAATAACACCTTGCGCAGATAGTTAAGTTGGATGAAGATCACTTCTTGGCCGATTTTCATTAGTAGCTATAGAAGGATCATGAAAAGGTGTGGCATGATTATCACATTAAGCAACACACCTTTAAAATTGTAGATTTAGTGTAGTTGTATGATAGTAAGTTCACGAAGTTTCCAGGGAAGTTCCCGATGCATTGTTTGGGGCCATATATTGTCAAGGATATTATGGATGGAGGTGCAATTGAGCTCGCGAAGATGAATGGGGGATGTTGCCAAGAAAGGTCAATGGGAGATGGTTAAATTTGTACAGGGGTTTTCCTACCCCTGTGCAATAACTATATGGATGTGGGATAGACTTAGTACTCAAGGTAATTGGAAGGGAGTGTGGGACTATAAACAACACTGCCAAAAGGATAGGTTGGTGAAGTGAATAGGTTGCACGACAAATCAAGGGAAGGTGCAAAGGAGAGTTGTGATGAAGGAGGTATGCTAGAATGGTGGGTCTCGCACACCCTAGCCAAAACGTGATCTTTGGAACCACTGTAGATGATTGGATGGTGATTTTTCCATTAAATGGAGTGGGGGGGAGCATATAAGGAGGATATCTTTAGAAATATGCCACCAAAAGCATATTAATGATAGGAATAAGGAGGGAACGGATGGATTTGAATTCAAATTGGGTTATAAATACAACATCCCACTCCACATTCAAAAACTTTTCTTCCTGTGAAATTTCCTTGAGCTTTTGCACTTTAGTTTGTGTTAAGAGAATTGTAGTATGTCTACAAAAGATTGGGAAATACTTTGAGAGACAATTTCACAGCCAAGGTTCAAGAATTTAATTGATTGGAAGCACAAAATATTCCTAGCAAGAATGATTGCAACCCAACCTAATCTGGCCCAACCTGTGCCTACAAGTTTTCCTACTACAGTGCCTAGGTCACTGAGAGATAAACCATCTGCTACCATGGTAGGAGAAAAGAAGCAGAAGAAGCCGCAACAAGCTTCAGTGCAAAAATCGCCATGCTAAATCCAACAGAGATTAAACAAAAGGGGAAGATGGATAACACCAGGTAGCTAACTACAAGCCCTAGACTTAGATGATGAAGAGCTCACCATGGGATTGAAGAATCTGATGTCGATGAAGCTATGTTGATTACTTGGCTACTACCTTATATAACACCAATAAAATCCACCGCCAAGGTTCCCAAAGACCTAGATTTGAGAAATTCATGGTCTCCACACCATTGCTATCGAGAATGTACCTTTTTGAGAAAATTTGTTGGCCCAAATCCCATATTCGGATATGGAGGACTGGGACCTGGGGGATCATGAAAAGTCCCCACAACTGGAACCAAGTAAATATGTAAAGAAGGTATACTATGAGGAGTCAGATGTTACATGGCTCAAACCAATGAAGTCAACAACCAGAGTTGAGTGCGTGGGGCTGCTCAATATGTTGTGGGTGCCGCATTTCAACTGCATTGCCATTAACACTGTTTTTGTGCATCAATTATTGAAATTGGTTCATGATGGGTACCTTTGGTTGGTAGGGCCCGTCCTAATCACTGAAATCATGATTCATCACATAACACTATAGTTGTATCAAGGAGTAGACCCTACAAAATTTTTTGTAGGAAAATCGCAGGAGAAGAATTTAGTAGATCAGATGAAGAGCAACTTTGAGCTCGTGAAGAATTCGCATGGATATGCAATTAGTTCCACATCATATGGTGCATTAGAGTTCATTGCACAAATTTTGGCTAAGAAAATCATGAGCAAGTGTCACGCTGATGAAGTATCAACACCATTGGTATCTCTGGCTACACACTGTAGCTAATAGCTATCAAAGGGGTCACTACGCTTTGAGACATCGTAGGATAGGACATGCCTATTGCACTTGAACGATTTGAGTATGAACCTTAAGTCACTCCCTATTCAAACACTGCGTGAACTACATCAAGGAGTATCATATGAGTTTCAGATTTGGGAACAATGCACACTACTGGTCATTAGCGAAGTAAAAACCAACAACTAGCAAATGTTCAAGGAAAAGGCGTAGGCCCTTAAGGAATGTGAAGAATTTATTGCATGTAGTTAGCAACTAGAAGTGGCAATAACGCAGGTGTGCAATGAGCTTCCCAAGCTCCATATTCCATTAGAAGCAACCTCCACCGAAAAGATACATAAGCTAGTTAACACAGTAAAACAATCAAAGGAGGAGATTGGCAAAGTTCGATTTGAGCTATAACTACAGATATATGAGCTCCAAATTAAGCTACACCCAACCACTCCTCTTGAAGTGAGGGAGTAGCATGGGGCTTCTATTAAAGAAGATATGGCTACACTAGAAGTTGCAGTCAAGGAATGCACCCAGTTGTTATAAACGAGTAATGTAACTGTGGACCTCGTTGCAGGAGGATCCAACTTTGTAGAAAATCGAAGTAGACATATGATAAAAGAAAAGGTAGTTCGACGAGATAACAACTACAGCGTGAACCTTAGCACTAGTGAAATGATTCACCTGTCTACATGAGGGGAAGTTCATCCAGACTGCGATCGATGAGTTGCATTGAAAGTTATCCATAATATCCTCAAGGACATAGCCCTGGGAAGATGAGGCTAGCCATTTGACACAGATGATGCATAGCAATATAAAGGTTATGAAACATACATAGAGAACCATGGGACTTGCAGTTGAAGGTCCAACTATAGAAAAATTGGTTGAGGAAGTTCATCAGGCCGCTACGCAGGGAATGACAGATTTCAAGCATTGAAGATAGAGTTCAACGATCTACAATCAAAGATTGAGGCAACACCAACAGAATGACTTGGGGCAAGTCACAAATTTGTGTTGAGGGCCTCTTGGGACAGGGTCCCCTGGGGCAAATTCTAAAAAAGTTTTATTATTATTGTAAAGTCTTTTCATTTTGAGGAGCAAAGCATGCAAGTCGATAGGAGTCAAAGGTTCTTTAGAAAGGTCATAGTCCCTTAGTTTGTTAGGAGTTAAGTTGTTTTGTAACCCACCTGTAGTTTGCAAACCATGGTATTGTAATAGAATATGATATAAAAAGGAGTCATAGAGGGTCATAGATAAGTCTAGATAGTGAAGAAAATAGATAGGCAATTTTTGGGTCGGTATTGCCCATTCCGTACTTGGGCGAAGAGCAAGGCTCCTGCAACTATGTGCGAAAAGACCTTGGCAAGTCCACATCAGAGTGTGCAAGCCCCTGCAACTATGTGTGTGGGCTTGGAAGAGTCTATAATAGAATATATGAGAATAATAAAGGTTATTTTGGAGCATTATCTATGTATCTATGTGTTATTCTTTACTTAAGAATTTATTGTATATTCACTCTCTTTATTGCAATTTATCATGAAACATGATTAACATCTGTGTAAAAAGGGTAGATCTACTTAATTACATAATGTTATGAATTTTTAAAACAATCAACGAAGGGTTTGAATCTATTGACTATTAGAAATTGTAGTTTCTGGGTTTTAAGGGTTAGGGTTTGTGAAGGTCAGAATAAGGCCCTAGAAGTAACAAAAACACATCAACATAGCTTTGGATGCAAAAATTGGGTTCTATCATCCCCCAATATTGCCTCGGGATAGATTGTAGCCTATGATACATAGGTTTGTGCCGAAAGGGCTAGTAGTGTATGGTTTTGTTGGTTAGTGTAGCTAACTCTGAAACTAGGTCCAAGCCCCCTCAACCCAACAAAGATTTTAAGTAATATATTTTGTAGCATATCTTATTCAAAATTAAATAAGTTTATGCATTATAAATTTGCAAAGAAAGTATGCGATAAGATACAAGAAATCCATGAAGAAATATAAAAGAGGGGTCTATGAGGTAATCCTATAGCTAACAATGCATCCAAAATGATAGATGGTGTTGTTGATGAAACAAAGACACGTTAGAAGAAATGTTTGATCTTAGAAAAAAAATTGATCTAGCTTTGAAAAGGATTGTTAATCTTAAGGATAAGTTGCAAGCTTATGATAACAAGAATCATGCTGGTATGGTATCTAAGAAATATTGAGAAGGTCTTGAAGTTGAGGTCATCTATCTAAAATCATATCTCAAAAAATCAGATAAATGGAATGAAGAACTACCTCAAGAATTTGAAGAACAAGAAAGTGGGTTGAAAGAAGATATTCTCAAATTAAAATAGCAAATGGATGGAGGAAGGAAGAAAGTTTGAAGAAATTATGAAGATGCAGTATCTAGAAAATGAAAAGTAATATCAGGTTGAGTTAGCCATCCTAAAAGGTAAATTAGAAGGAAAAGATAAACATTTGTGATTTCAAGATAGAACTAAGGTTTTTGATAATATTCTTAGTATTCAAAGGTCTCCTCCCATCAAATCTGGTCTTCCTTTTCATGAAATTGTTGAAGGAGAATCTAGTTCACAAGCTGAGGCAAGGAATTCTATGCAAAATCTAAAATACTCAACAAAGAGAAGAGAAGTCAACCTCATCCACAACCAAGGAAAGAAAATATTCAAAGGAAATCATTTACTCCTAACGATATAAGTGTTAATCGATTTGATCCTCTATTCAACAATGTTGAATGTTCTATAAGGCATAATTATGGACACGTTACAACCAATTGTAGAAGTAGAATATTTCAAGATAATAACCTCCTCATAGAAAGATCATCACCTTCCAGGTACTTTAAGGGGTATTGTTTTTCTAGAAATATTTTTGGTCACAAAGCCTTTATTGCAATAGAAGGAATGTGAAACATATCAAATGATATGCTTGTAACAAGTTTGGGCATGTAGAAAAAGAACACAGGAACAAATCTATGGATCATCGTAGACAACATGGTAAGAAACCAGAAAAGAACACTAATGCCAGAATACCCAAAAAAGATGGATCCACCAACATTTCTCATAATAAGTAGGAAGAAGAAGAACAAATAAGGTGTTGTCTTGCTCTATACTCATTTGGAAGTGAAGATGAATGGTACTATTAGGATCCCACATTATCCCTTTTTTACCATATATTTTGCTATTATGTCATCCTTTTCCAACCTATATTTAAAGTTAATATTATTACTTTAACCCATTTGTTCCAAAAGTATACAATATTTCTTCTCATTACTATACGTTTAAATTATTTTACATATAATTACCTTATCTTCATATTTAATCATTGAATCAGACGGTTGCTGAAATAGTTAAAGAACGATGTGTAGTCCATGTTGTTGAAACAACCTTGAGACTGCATGATTACTTTTACAGTTGATGAAATAGTTAAGAACGATGCACAAATACTATTGTTGAAACAACCGTGATTTTCATTCTAGATTTGACAGCAACAAAAGAAGATCATTGAAGGAGATGCTACACTGGATGTAACGACCATAATCTAAAGTCAGCATTACCATAACCATTGTAACAACATTTTGTTAATGGGGAAACTAATTTCCCTATTTTGGTATATTGGGTTAAATATAGGACTTACAATGTAATCAATTGTAATAGATGTCTCCTCTTTAAAAAGAGGAGACATCTACATTAGAGGGGGATGAACAGACTGTGGGAAGGTCTAGCTGAAGGAAAAGAACTGGAATCTTTTTGTAACATGACATATTGATGGATGAATAAAATATTGTTCTGAAAATTTCTTTCTAGTTCTCGTTTCCTAGGGAATCTTGTGAGAAGGACAGGTCCCACCTTCATCACAAGATTCACCCATTATATATCTACAGTGTGTTAAGTGTGTTTCTTATCCATACCTTGTTAAAAGTTCTGTTTACTGAATATCGCTTATGCATTATTTCTGAACTCTATTTTTCCAATTGATTGCTGCATTATTTAGTCCATCTATAGTTAATTCATGAGTTCTTCATTGGCAATTGAATTTACAGAGTGAGTTGGCAAGCATGGTCATCAGAAACAAGTGCTGAAGATTCCTGCTTTGGGAATAGGGTCATGTTCTCTGTTACAGAATAGCTAGTTCTTTCCTTTGCAGATTGATTCCTTTTCATTAGATTACTCTTTTAATGAAATTAAGCATTCCTTGGTATCTATCTACAATAGATCAGTTTTGCTATAACTCAGAGTGGAGCTTCAGTTTGCTTGGAGTAAGGTGTGACTAGTTTATTTATTACTGCAACTTTATTGCTTTTGAGATTGATCACATACAATGCGTAGTTTCCTTTGAAATAAACAAACTTCCCTGGGTTGACAATTTATGTAGCACTTAGTTGTTTGAATTAATAAACAATTAAAGCGACCAACATTTTGGCGTCGCTGCCAAGGAAGGCAATCATAGATTTTAAAATCATTAATGTTTTTCTTTTAGATGTGCATAATGCATGAGAGCACGCAAGAAAACTAATCCTACAGGTGGCAAGGGAAAAGGAAGAGGAGGAAGAAAAACCTTTATTGATGAGATTATCTCAAAAGCTGAAACTTCTCAGAGGCTAAGCTCTTGGAAGCCAAAGACTCAGCATTCCCTCCAAACAAATTATGAAACAAAGGAAGTTGTGGGCCCTGAAAGGGTTGAAGAGGTAGTAGAAAATACTGAGGAACCAGTAGAAGACATTGAAGAACCATTAGAAGATATTGAGGGACCAGTAGAATACATTGAGGAACCAATTCAAGACATTGGGGGACCAGCAGAAAACATTGAAGACTGGGCAAGTGCAAAGGAGAACAACTAATGGAATGAAACAATGAAGGACTCTTTGGTGGAGGATAGATAGGAGGAGAGGGACGAGGTGAGAATTATCTCTCCACTTTTGGATTTCCTATTGGGGATCTTCCCAGAGGGGCAACTCCCATGAAGAATATCCCACTCTCAACCTTACCTAACTTCCATGGTTTATCTTCTGAAGACCGTGATGAGTTTATTTTTGAGTTTGATATATTGTGTAGAAGTTATGATTATGCTAATGCTCAGAAGTTGAAGCTATTTCCAGCAACACTAAAAGGAAAGGAAATAAGATGGTTTATGAGCCTCGGAGGTCATGTGATTACAACATGGGAGCAAATGAAGGAGAATTTTTTGGCCAAATATCAAGACTATTGCCGGACGAGAGAAAAAAGGGAGGAACTATTCAAGATGGTTCAGAAGGATGACGAAAATTTTAAGGACTTTGTGGAAAGACTACAATACAATCTGCAGAGGTTTGATCACCCCAATGTAAGTAAATATATTCTTAAGAAAATATTATTGAAAGGGGTAAGGGATGATTGTTTAGACATGTTAAATATGCTTGGTAAAGGGGACATATATAAAGAATTGTATGATGAAATTGTCAACCTCTGCAAGAGATGTTCAAGAGGAGCTACAAATAGATCAAAAAGCAGGGATAATATTTATTCAAGAGTCCAAAAATGAGCCAGTGGGGGAGCAACAAGAGCTGAGATAAGTAATATACTTGAGGAATTCAAAACTGAAATGTTAAGCTCTTTTTCTTCACAAATTGATACCTTGCAGGTTAAGAAGAAACAAGTAGAGGCAGAAGTTGCTTTAGCTATCTTCTGTCCTAAATGCAGAGAAAAACATCCACTAAGGGAATGCCCATTAGACAAGGTACCAATTTGCACCATTTGTGAGAAGGATCATGAAACTCAACAATGACCTTCTTTACCAGGAATAAAAGTAGCCTTGCAACCAACCGAGGAGGAAGTTGAAGCAGTTTATTTGCTGACATAGAGGAGGCAATGGCAACCACAAGGACAAGGTATGAACTCTAATATGCCATTTAATTGTTGGAATAATTATCCTTCTTTTAATCAAGAAAACTACCCATCCTTCAACCAAATGTAATACCCACCCTTTAATCAAATGAATTTTCCACCCATGAAACAAACAAACCCTCTGTTTGTAGACCCTGCAATGTGGACTCCTCGGCCTCCACATCAATCTTATTTCAATCAATGGAACCCAAACTAGAGAGCTCAACAAATTCCGTTCCCAAACCAATTTCGTCAGTTTCAACAGCCACTTTCTCTACCATTAGGTTCTCCACCAAATAATCAGACAATAAGACCCTAGCTATTTCTACAACCAATCCCTAACCCTAATAATAAAGTTGTGCAAGTCATTAATATTCAGAACTAGCCTATATCTCTTGCTCTCCCTGCCCAGTGTAATGATATTCATTTATGATTCAGGAGAATAGTTGAGCCTATTATTGTTGATATTACTTCTTCTGACTATGACAAAGAAGAGATGGAAAGGAATAATTTACCTAATAAGGGTGCTGAAACAATAGAGCCACCATTCCCTGAGCGTCTAGCTCTCACTAAGACACCTGAGCCACCTGTTTTTAATCTTTTAGGAGAATTACAGAATCTTTATGTTAAAATTCCACTCTTACAAGCACTCAGAGATGTACCAATTTATGCCAGAACTATCAGAGATATTTGTATTAAGAAACCTGGTAGAAAAGCTAAAGATCCCATTATAGTTCATGTTATGGGTGATCTGGTTGTTTTAATTTCTGGAAAGACTCCTCTTGTTAAATATGTTGATCCCGGCCATCCTACGGTTACAGTACAGATTGGAAAAACTATTATTTCATGAGTTCTGGTAGATCTAGGTGCTGCTATAAATATTATGACCTTGAAACCTCACATCTGTTACAGCTAAAGAATGTAATCAGAGAGACACCAACCATTCTAGAGTTAGCTAATCATTCCACAATCAAACCTGAAGGAGTTATTGAGGACCTGATCATTTTAGTTGAATCCTGGAATTACTCAGTTGGTTTTGTCGTACTACAAACTAAAACAAATTTGGGGGGACATCCTTTAATTTTGGGAAGACCCTGGCTAGCTACAACTGATGCTTTTATCAGCTGTAGGTCAAGTTTAATGACAATTTCTAATGGATGCGAAACTAAGTAGCTTACCCTTTATCCTCATGCCACAACTATGATTAATAATGATGATTCTGTATGGTTGGATTATGATGATAATGCTACTCAACCCATTTTAACTATCGGACAAACCTTAACTCTTAAAGATACCACGGAGGATGAAGTAATTAGTAATTTTATGTCTGAACCCTCCTCGGTCACTTCTGAAACATATAACCAGTCGACTGCAATTTTGGAACCTGAAACCTAGGAAAGGCTTAAATCTGAAAATCTACCTCAAACATCAACTGCTATCTCCTCTAAAAGCATAACAGTAGAAATTGAACCTGGAAAAACATTGAACATAAACCCCAACTTATCAGATGCTGAAACACAATAGTTAATGAAGTTACTTCGTGAAAATAAGGAAGCATTCACATGGGACTATACAGATATGAAGGGGATCTCTCCTGAATTATATACTCATTGTATCTATATTAAGGAAGGGTACCGACCAGTCTGTCAACCCCAGCAACAAATGAATCCCAATTTGAGGGAAATTTTTAAAGAAGAACTTCAAAAATTGCTTAATGTAGGGTTTACATACCCCATAATCGACAGTGAATGGGTTTCTCGATTGGTGATTGTACCTAAGAAAAATGGGAAATGGAGAGTGTGTGTAGATTATAGAGCCTTAAACAAAGCCACTCAAAAAGATCATTTCCCCTTGCCATTCATTGATCAGGTTCTAGACATTTTGTCAGGGAAGACATTCTTTTCCCTTTTAGATGGTTTTAGCGGATATAACCAAGTCAAAATTACACCCAAAGACCAAGATAAGACCACTTTTACTAGTCCTTGGGGAACTTTTGCTTATAGAGTTCTCCCATTTGGACTATGTAATGCTCTAGAAACATTTCAAAGAGCAGTGATAGGAATCTTTTCTGATATTCATAATGACTCTATGGAGATATTTATGGATGACTTTACTCCTTATGGTGTGACTTTTGAACATCCATTACATAACCTTGAGAACGTACTTAAACATTGTATACAAGCTCACCTTTCCTTGAGTACTGAAAAATGTTGTATGATGATGAACGAAGGAATTGCACTTGGGAACTTCATTTCATTCCTAGGGATTCAAGTAGATCCATCCAAAATACAGGTAATTCAGACCCTTCCTATCCCTAAAAAACAAACTGATGTAAGACATTTTTTAGGA